>PVHY01011043.1:0-49461 GCA_004024945.1 Uropsilus gracilis | reverse complement strand
GGTCCATTTTTTTGCATGTCTTAGTCCAATTTTCCCAGCACCATTTATTGAAGAGGCTATCTTTGTTCCAAGGTAGCTTTTTCACACCTTTGTCAAAAATTAGTTGACTATATATGTGTGGTTTTATTTCAGGACTCTCAATTCTGTTCCATTGGTCTGATTGTCTGTTTTTGTACCAATACCAAGCTGTTTTAAGTATGATGGCTTTGTAGTATAGTTTGAAGTTTGGAATTGTGATACCTCCATTTTCTTCTTTTCTGGTCAGGAGGCTTTTTTATATATGGGGTCTTTTGTTATTCCATACAAATTTAACTGGTATTGATGCAACTGCATGCTTTGCCCACTTAGATGTGGTGTTTTGCATGATTATGTAAGAAAGGATTGTTTTTACATTTATAGATATAAATGTGTATTAGATCAGTATGAGGGAATGACACAGGGTAGTGACACAGTTAAAATTTGTGTTGGTGCCAAAATACCCTGGTGGGCGGAGTGTGAAAGAACCATGAGAGTAAATGGGCAGCAGGAAGAGAGGACGTATAAAAAGGGAGGAGAGAGGAGAGAAAAAAAGAGAGAAAGGAAAGAAACATGAATAATAGTGGACTGAGAGAAAAAACCCACATGACCTGGCCAGGGGAAACCCTTGGAAGAGACAGTTGGTGGTAGTAAGGAGCCATGGTGGCCAGCAGAAGAGTAGCTATATGAAGAGTATAGCACCATAGCAAGGTGGCATTGTGAGCTGGTACCTGGAGATGGCCAGGGATTTGGAAAGCTGATTTGTGCATCAGCAATTGTGGAAGAAATCTGAAGCATCTTGGAGAAGTGGAGCAGCTCGGAACATTGGAGAAGAAGCAAAGCGAAGACGCCAGAGAAGGACTCTATATTTGCAGAGTGCCTGACTTACTTTTGGGCAAAGGGCCACCATCTTAAACGTGTCTTTGGGAACTTTGGGACTGAAATGGTGACTGGGGTAAGATAATTGGCCGCTTGTGACTTTGAGGACTTATTGTTTCTCCTGCTGAATTCCCTTATTAATAAACCCTGTTGTGAGAAAGGGCACCGTGGCTCGTGCCTGTAAGCTTCAGCCTATGAAGCGGCTGGGGCTAGGGATCGCTGTTCGAGTCCTGCCTGGGGCCCGTAGTGAGATCTAGTTCCATAAAAATAGCTGGGCTTGGTGGAGTACACCTATAATCCCAGCTACCGGGGAAGCTGAAGATGGGGATGGCTTGAGTCTGTGGTACCCTGGACAACAACAGCCTGCGGTTCCACGGGCAAAACAGCGAGACCTAGTCTCAAAACAAAAATAAATAAATAAATAAACCCTGTGGAACTGCATTTTGAGTGGCAAATGCTATGCGTGGGTGAAGAAAGTTGGGCAGCAGAAGCTGCATTTTTCCTGTGGCTTGTTGGTTTTTTGTTTCTGCCCCTTTTGACCCAATTTCATATATATGACTTGAGTGAAATTACCAGGTGACTTCTTCCAACATACAAAATAGTTTTAGTTTGAGCTAACCCCACTAGTTTATATTCAGTTTGTCTCTACTTCATTTGTCTTCAGTTCTATATCTTTACAGTTGATGTGCAGTAGCATATCACCTAAGTTTTCTTTTAAGAATTTTACAGTTAAAGGTTTTACATTTGCACTTTACATTTAATCCAGTAATAAAGAAATTATTCTTTAATAAATGTTTCACTGAAATGATTAATTAAATCACAGGATATGAAAACAACTATCATAATTGCACAGGTTGAAGGTTCTTCATGTTCAATTTCAGCTGAATTTTCAGACAATGAAATAAATGTTTGCTTTAAGCATGAAGGGAAATGTTTAATCTGAGAGCTTCAGCACCTTCCTCTAATATGTATTTGAATGAAAGTTTATGACTCTTATCCACATGTAGGAAAAACTGTCTAATTACAGACTGGAATTGGAAATAGTAGCCCTTTGAAGAGACCTTGAGTTGACATTAATTTATTATGTTACATAAGACATTCTTATTATGTACAAAAACATGATTGGAGAGAAAAGCAAATAAAACTATTTGAATTAACAGTATTAGGTGGAAATAGGAAAATCCTTCAAAATAATTTGTTCATAGATAAGGCAGAATTTGCAATCACATAGCAAGTTGATTTGCAAGGAAATAATATATATTGTACAAATTATGCTGAATGTTGGAAAGAGTAAAAGAACACAGAAGTGAGGAAGTAATAGTAATTTTAATTTTGATTCCTTAGGGTGTTACATAAGTAATCATATTTAATAAATACTGGCTGTTACACATATACAAACAAATTATATGTCAAAAGATAAGATACTTTAGTATTCTAAATTTAAGTATGCAAGAAAAGAATTAAAATATTTGTAGCAATAAAATCATTGTCATTTATGTCTTAATAAGTGTTGTAGTCAAAGTAGCTTGAAACATAATTACTCTAATCTCATAAAATCTACATATAAGATACTGTCTTTATTAACTATAAGACCCCAAGAAAAGGATTCAGATACAACTAACATTTTTGGAAAATGACACTAGAAAACATCACTAAACAAAAAGTCCAGCAACAAAAGAAGATTTTTTAAAAGTTATTTATTTATGTGTTTATTTTTGTAAAGAGCAGAACTTAGAATACTACTGGGAAAACATGAGAGTCAGGGAAGAACTTCCACTGAGGTAGTTCCACTACCAGTAAGAAATACAAATTCTTATTTACCCTTATGTATCAGTCACAGCTTGTGGATTCCTCCAAAAGAGTATGATTCACCAGTGGTTCTGACAAGCAAAAATCAAAGCTGCTGGAAGCCTGAAACTTGGTAGTTGAGTTTGCCAACATATGGCAAATGCAAAGTAATATGGTTGAGCATATCTATTGTTTTTCCATGTTCTTCATCTCAGTCGTTTCCTTGAAATTCTTGGCCCATATATCCCATTTCCACATTACATCTCCACTAAGATATCTGAAGCTCTGAACAGTATTTTCACTTAAGATTTCCTGTCTCCACACCGAGTCTGTATTTATTTCTACTCACATTCTCTGTTTCCCAAAATAATAATAATATACCTAACAATAATTGTTTAGAGCAAAATATTGGAGGTATGCCTGAGTCTTGCCATTCTCTCACACTCTGTTTTCTCTGCACTGAACTCAATACAGTCTGAGAACTTCCCACAGTTAATTTAGTGCATGCACCACTCTATGCTCACACTTGCCTTCGTCATGACCCTCCCTGAACTAGACAATAACAATGATCTTCTGACTCGTCCGTTTCTCCTCTGGATCTCATGAATACAGAGTGAATGTGATTTAGATAGTAAATATCCCTTGTCATTGCTCTGTAAAACTTCCAATAATGTTCTTTGCAATTGAGTCTCCTGCTAGAATATTATAACCCAACTTTCCATGGGTGGTTTACTTCTTCACAGATTATCTCTTTGATTATGGTACTTTTACTGAAAATCTCATCTAAAAATTACAAGCCCTCACATAATTCCTATCTCTCCATCCAGCATTTAGATCTTAGAGAGGTTGTCATTGAATTAAATATATTAATATAACAATTGAATGAATTATTGCATGTCCTTTTATCATTCTAGAAATAAACCTTGCAGGCAAGTAGATTTTTCTCCATTTTATTCACATATATATCTCCCAAACATAACAATAATTTTTATAGTTATGAATGTTCAAATTAATATGCATTGAAAGAATGAATTCATTGACTTGTCTATTTACTTGAGGATTAACTAGGAGACTCTTGAAAAACAAATAGCTTTGTTTCATCTACCATAAGAAATGCTTTATATTCAAGGTTGTTTCATAGAATATGCAATGATTTTAATCCATAAAAAGCACATGGAAACACAATTGCTTTGACAAATTTATATTCAAATTCATATTTTTGCATTTGTTGTATCTTTAATATTGTGTCTGATTTCATTGCACTTATTATCATCACAAACAGAGAATATGCAGTGTACCCAAAGACAAACTTAAAAAATATTTCAAATGATTGAGGAGTTCAAATGAGAAATTTCATGCAATGTCATTACCTTCTGATCTTCTTTAGAAAACAACTGCAAGTTATATTTAAATGATAGTGAACCAGATGGTTTAATATATTTATTTAATGTATTGGCGTAATAGATTGGACCTATCAGTATTACTTTAAAATTTCTCTCAAAAAATAGTAATATTTCTCCCTGTGTCTGGCTTCTCTTGGCTCGTTATTCTGGGAAAATAAGCAGCAAATGTTTTTTATGCTAAAACTGATTATTTGAGAGATGATTTTGATGACTATCTTTTAATAGCAACATACTGAGAGGATAGTGAAATTTTCAATGCCATTAACATTTTTAATATAGAATAAAATGATGTTTATTCATGACTAATGTTGGTGCCAGGTATTACAGTATCTGATCCTCAATAAACTTGGAACTATGTAAATGCTAACTGAATTGTTAGATGTTAAGGTTGCTATCTAACTGGAGGAAAATGACATTGCCTATTCGATCAAAGATTATTTTTAGTTGAACAGAATCTGATTTGAGTGAATTAACTTAATCAAATCAATAGATCCATTTATTTCAGTGCAGAGGACTCTGACTTCTCTGTTACATACTTACCAAAATGGCAAATAGGCAAAAAACATTTCATCAACTACTTGCTAATACCAATTTTAATTCCTAGACAACATGTCACCTATGGAGATTTTTGGTTGTTTTTGTTTTACTTTGCATAAAGATCATTTGGCAACTAATAGTTAATAATGCAATTCTCTACAAGTTCAATTTGAACAGGACACTTTACAAAGCTGTAGAAATGTTAGTTTTGTTAAAAGAAGGGATAGTGTGAATAGAAATAAACTGGTTGTAGTATTGGAGTGAAAATGTTCAGTATATAGAATAGGCTGTGTGTGTGTGTGTGTGTGTGTGTGTGTGTGTATGTGTGTGTTTTTGCATGGTAGGGGGCCTAACTTGAAGAAGAGGAAAGAAGAAATTATGGGGGAAAAAGAGGCTCATATCTTGAGGAGAAGACAAAAAAAAAAAAAAAGGAAAAAATAACTAGGAAAAGCCTGGCACATTTGTAGCTGGCTCTTTCATTACTGATTACCAAGAACACCGCTAGTAGCTGGCTACAATCCTTGGGCATCTTCACCAGCATCTATACCTTTTACAGGATTGTTTGGAAGTTTCAAATGGTAAGACATAGAAAGTAAATATCAATATGTTGTATCTATTGTACACTATTAGTTTTAGTTAAGTACTTTTATAATAAATTAAAAGGTCTTTACTGGAAATTAACTTCATATCACTCAAAATTCCTTGAAACAAGAGTTTTTTAATGAAACATTCTCTGGATTACAGTGGACTATAATGTTAGCTTCACTTTATACAATCAATCAGTTGGCTCTGGAAGAAAAAAGTTACTTCCTCGTCAACACATTAGGTTTTTCTTTCATCACATGGTCTCATTATCTAAAAAACAAACAAACAAACAAACAAAACTGTGCAGAGGGAGGTGTGATGGAGTTGAGTTTGTACACAACATCATATCCCACAGAGCAACTAGCTGGTTAATGGAAACATTGCTAAAAGTTACAGCAGTACAGGATTTTCCCTTAGGCTATAAATAATACATTACTTTGGTTTTTAATCCAATGCTGACAAGAAGAGAAATGAGCTGGCATCCATATGGTGAATATTAACTACATTTGTAGCTATTGTTGCACTTAAATATTTAAGGCCTTATTTATAGATTGCAATAAAATGAAATAAGGAATTAATATATTGAATCTGAAATTGTAAACAAGATCGTGGGCCATAAAGGCTTGCAAAATATTTCATCTCCAGAAAATCTGCCTTGTCTGATTAATAGAGAACCTGTAAAAGCATAGCTTAATTATGGAGAGGGTAAATTTATCTTTTGGCAAACAATTGGGATCCTGCTGTAGTATTGTTTAAGTGAGAATGCATGGCATGATGTCAAAAATTGTTTTGGAGGGCTGTTTTTTTCCAGCAGCACCACAATCACAGATGAGGGAATTTTCAAAATGGCAATGATTTTAATCCCAAATGAAATGTACTACTAAATGATAAGAACCAATTCTTATTGGTTCCTAAATCTCTGAAAGTCATGCTAGCCCCGATTTCTGTGGCAAATAATCGGGTAACTTTAGAGACTGTTAATCATCACCAGCAATCTGACATCTGTGTTCTATCAAACAGCAGGGACTTGTGGTGGTGCTGGTCTGATTCCTGTTGCTGATCCCTTAGTTGATCACAAAGGATTATCAGGGAGAGGAATTATCTCCCCCAGCACCACAAAGAAATGAGGACAGGAAAAAGCAGCCCTTCTCGAGGTGGATGAGCATCCAGGTTTACTCCACCAGAACTTATAACTGACATTGTTGCAAGGAGGCCTTGATGGCTGTAATGGCTATTAGGGTGCTGACTGCTTGTCCACAAATAAAAAGAGATGCTGCACAAGTAGTTTCAAAGTTTCAAAATATGAAAGACTCTTGATTGCCAGTGTCCCGACACTCTCACTGCCCATGGCATGATGTTGAGGAAGGCAGTGTTTTTGACTAGTCCTTGAGTGACTCGCACTTCATTGACAGTCTGTAGCCTCTAAAATTTTATGGGAGTGGGGATTACTAAGACTGTGACAGCGAGGAAGTATCGGGGGTTTTGAGGTGTGTGACAATAATAGCACATGTGGGTGACTCGAGCGAATTCTGCATAGGGTGATTTGCATGTTACAGCATAAATGGGTTTAAGGAAAATTGGTAAATATAAATATTATCTCTAAAACTTCAAAAATCTGAAAGATGCAGAATGAGTTTTAATGTCAACCATGCTGAGTGTTTATTTTGGTTATAATTGTTTATTTTGCAGTGTCTAAGTTACCTTAGTAGTGCTTAGGAACTTTTTGCATTTTAACACGTATTTTGAATAAAGTCTACATCATGCATGAAATTATGATCATTCTCTAGGTCAGAATTCTGGGTTATACTTGGGTGATACTTGCGTTGTATTGATGTTTCTGCTTCAATACTCGCCATTTGTCATAAACAAAGGTCTGTCCCTGCACTTAAATTTTCAGCCTCTAAATTGAGCCATACAGAAAATCTTGTTTTTTTTTAATTGACTAATATCGTGTTGTAGCATTAACTACACAAATTTTCAGTGTGTATCACTGAAAATCAACATGTATATGCTACATTAAGGTCACTAGTAAAATCCAAGTTCCATCAGTTACTACACAAATGACTCCTGTTCAGTTTACATCCATCAGTCATGATCACTTTAATACAACTTCCTTTTAATCTCATACAAGCTGTCATTAAAAGTTGTAATGAGTAGTACTATTTTTGTATTAATTTATTTCATAATAAATTTGACAATTGTCTCTTTTATTTCTCCTCCAATTCAGGATAGCATATTTTTATCAATTATATATAGAAATACATTCACGGGCTGCAAGTCAATGTAATCTGTTAAATTATGTGATACCACTATTACTGCAACACAATCCTAAGTGTATAAAGACTTAATCTATTTAGTAGAAATCAATCTGTGATTTGGGAAAATGGGAAAATATACAAAGGGACAAGGTAATTAGTGCTGCTTTTTTTGGGGGGGGGGATTAGGGCATCCCAATATTAGAACTCCACAGATGGAAAAGAAGTCTAAATTTAGTGATTCTCATGTGAGAATTTTGAATTTTGGAAGGGACAGATAGATTGTACTATTAAGCTATTAACAATGTTATTATAAAGATGGCAAGTGGAGAAAATTAGCAAAATAGTTGTTGGTTAGTTTCAACATTTTTACAATAGACTCAGATAATATTAATCTAATTATTAGAGTTAATTGGTAAAAAAATATTCCTTGGGACATGCTACAGGGATCCTTCCATATTCCACTAAAATTTAAGATGATGCAAATAGGTTTTCACCTATCTCTCAAGGGAATTAACAAAGATCGCTAGAGGAATGTACCGCTATAGTCATACACTTAGGTGGTTCAGTCCATAGAGCTGGACAAACTCTGAATTTTAGATGTTGTAAACAGTGGGTCAGGTATGGACTAACCAATCTACAGCATTTCGGACCAGGACAACCATTAAGAAGATAAATTAAGTAGCCAAGGCCTGTTGTAAAAATGATGTTCTCCTTTTTGTAAAATCCTTTCAGAAGATGGGTTGTGTGATGAGCACTTCATTCTGAACAGGGCCTATATTTATTTGTTCACCAAAAGTCAAATACTTAAAATGATACTGCTATCTGAATAAGTCACCTTACTGACACTGAAAATATAGACTTCACTTGCTACATGGCAGAGTACCTTGCCAATATATTCTGCAGAATAAAATGCCACATATTGTTAATAAGTCCTTTACCTGACTTATATCAATACTTATTGATTTATCAACTCACATGCTTCTTTGCAAAGGAGTATTTTGTATGCAAAATAGGAAACACAGTTTGCAAAATAAGTTATATATATATTTTCCCCCTAATGTGATTTCACTATTTATATTTGCTGGCACTTTGCCTTATCTTGTTCCAAATTTATCATAGATCTTTTCAAGTTAGAGAACATAAACTGGTTTTTTTTTATTGCAATGCCTGACTAATATTTAATTTTGTGTGTATGATGTGTGCTGCCATTCCTCTTCTGAATGTCATAAAACTTTGTGTAGATTTGCTATTCTAGAAAATAATGCTGCACTGGCTATTTTACATGTTTCTCAACTTCTACATGAAATAAATATTTCTGAAGGTAAATGTTGAACACTAAAACATACACATTTTAGGACCTACTAAATCATTACTTTCCAAAATAATAGTTATCCTCAGTTATGAAAGATACTTCTGATTCTGCCATAATGTGCCGCCCCCCCCACCCCAATACATTCTAATGACCTTTCATAATTTTGCAATATTTCACTTTAGGTAATTTATTTTGTATTTTAGTTTACATTTATGTTCAAGATGGTTGAGAAATTTTTCACATATTTATTAACCATGCACACATACTGGTTTTGCTGTATAAAATATTTAAATATCTTAAAACAGATTATATCATTGTTACAGAACACTTGTCTTGAACTGATTTTCAATAAGATTAAAATAATAAGTCAGTTCAGAAAATGTATGGTTTTAACTACATGACTGCGGTTGTAGTATAAAAAAACTATATTATTTATATAATAGATACAAAATCTAAAAACATTCCCCATGAAAAAATGATGGTGGATCATTTTATAAAACTGCTGTTCAATTGCTTTCCCTAGATGTTAGAATATGTAGGACACAAAACTGAAAGCCTACAGAATTCCAAGTAAATTAGTATCCTCATAGAAATGATCAATATCATTGTTTTTGTGAGGTAATTGGTTACAGCCCTGTATGTGATTGTAAGGTATAAGATCACAGTTCTTGAGGTACATATTACTACACTCCACCTACCCACAAAGCACTTTTTCTTCTTGGCATATTCTTATACAATTCAAATGACTATACTTCCTTTGTTGAATCAATTATATTTAAGATAGGTTTTATCAATATAATTGAAACTATTTTTCCTGTAGCTCTACTGAATATGAAAAATTTAATTATCATTTAGTTATCAAATAAATGTTACAGAAAAGAAAACACAGCGAGTCTTACTACAGGAAAAAAATGATAAACTTATAGAAATATCAAAGGTGAAGAAGGAAGAATGAGAAGAAAGGATGGAAAAGGGGGCAAAAGGGAAAGAAAAGACAGAGAGCGAGAGCAATGCTGTTTTTCTTTGTATTTCTTTAATAAAACTCTGCTTCACTGGAACTTCTCTTGAACATCAACTTTATATCCCAGGGTACAGTTAAATATTTCAGAAAGAAGAAGATAGAAAAGATCAAAGGGGTTCTTTGTGATTAAAATGGAAATAGATCCATGAAAAGGATTTCTTCCTGCAAATCCCTTGCTTTATAGTTCATCGTTTCATTTTGCTACAAAATTACAGTGCCTTTGAGAATTTGGTGCCTTGATTTTTAAATATCATCAATTCTATTTTCCATTGGAGTTTACCTTTTATATTTTAATACTTTTACTTTCAGTAAATTTTCTAACAATGCATATAAAACCTTTCTTGCAATTATCTTTCATTTTCTTTTCCTTTCACATACACTGCTAAGCTCTTGTTCATATTTATTTAAAGAATGAGTACCTTTAGGGGTCAAATCACTTACTGAGGTCATAAGGGATCAGTTTATATACTATTTATGCTCTTTTTGTACCAAGTCACCGCTGGAACAATCTTGACTGGAAGTGATTATGCAAGTTCACAGAATTTAATCCTTAATATATTGCCACTGAACTACATTGACCTTTTAGTTTATATCTTTTTATATGCCAGCCACTGTCTCATTTCACTCTTCAGTGTGATATACCTAAATATGACAAGCATATTTAGGGCTGCCTAAATATGACATAGGAAACATGTCTGGGTTGCTGGATGAGGAGTAATCTAAGAACTCTTCAGTTCTTCAGGCCAAAGGGGCTTCCCTCAAGGTAGTTTCAAAAAGTTTAGTGACTTCTTCCTCTGTTTACATAGAAATCAAACCCTAGGTTCACAGAAGCATGACAGCCGTCATCTAAATCAATATTTGCACTACCCCATTAGTATATTCCTCTACACTGGCTGAGTGGTTCTTCTTCTGAACCGTAAGAAGGAAAGTGAAATTGGGTCAAAAGGGGCAGAAACCACCAACTGACAAGTCACATTCAAAATGTGTTTTTTGCCACCCAGGTTCCCTCAGGTTCCACTCGCAGCACTTAATAGTTGCCAATCAAAATGCAGTTTAAGAACAGTTTGTTGTTGTTTTGCAAGGGAATATTAATAGGGAAACTAAAAAGTTCTTAAAGCCACAAGTGGCCAGTTATCTTACCCCAGTCACCATTTTCAGTCCCAAAGTTCTCAATGATACATGCCCATGATGGTGCCCCTTTGCCCCTCCAAACCTGATGCAGGCATTATGCAAATTACCGTCTTTCTCCAGTGTCTTCTGTTTGCTTCTTCTCTCTGCAGTGTTCCCAGTTGCTCCACTTCTCCAAGGTGCTTCAAACTTTTTCCACAATTGCATATGCACAAATCAGCTTTCCAAATCCCTGGCCATCTCCAGGTACCAGCTCTCTATGCCACTTTGCTGCGATGCCTCGCTCTTCACACCAACCACTCTTCCACTGGTCACCATGGCTCCTTGCCACCACCTGTTCACTCTTCCAGAGGGCTTCAGAATGCCCAGCCTGCTCACTCAGGCTACCCTTCACCCATCTGCCATTCTCCCCAATAGTCTGTTTTTTTAGCCTCTGATCTCTTCCTTTTAATCTTTTTTTTTTAAATTCTTTCTTTTTCCTAAAAGCCAAAGGCTCCAATTTCCCTTTACACATCCTGTAGGTGATACATTCTCTCTTCTGGGTTCACACCTGGAATTTGCAACAAAGTAAAAGTACCCTTCCCATTTAGGCTTCTTTGACCCTGTGTTTTTCAGGCACAGTTAATGGCATCAATGCCTAAATTTTAATACGGCCCATACTGGGATCCCAGAAACTGGTTCCTTTTTCTTTAATGCAACCCGTGTCTGTCCAATAGCACATTTGTCTAATTGTAATGTGAATCTAAGTCTTTTTCCTGCTTCATAACTTGTGGGATTTTCATTAATGCCCCCCCCCATACATAATATGTACATCTTTGGAATAGATCAAGAACCATTTTAACTACTTTGAACAATTGGCACAGACTTCCCTTGAAAGATTCTTACTCAGCCTAATTCCAATATCACTTAATTTAAAAAAAATGCATAAACTCCAATTCGATGTATAATTCCTTAGTCTGCCTTCAGCAAAAACCTCCTATCTTGGTGTGTCCTCTTAGTAACTATTTCCCATTGATAGACTCTTTTACTTGTGTGTCACTAATCTGTGGTTAGTCTTTTCAGATTAGAGCCTAATCTGTCTCAGACTGACTGTGTTGAAGGCAGGCAGTAGTAGTTCACACAGAAATGAATAGGTGTCTGATGTTACTAAAGAATGTTATACCTGAGGTCTTTTCATGTGGAGGTCAAAGCATCAACTCTATTTTTTAATTAGTGTTATGACTTCTTCCATCAAATGTCTGGTAAGCTATATAAACATTCTTTGATGTTGTGGCAGCATAATGTCTGAATTTAGTCTAGTATCTCTTTTCATTCTTTAGGTATTAGCCATAAATCAATCAATGGGTGCTTATCATTTTAACAGGCAACAAAGTTAAATTAGTAGTTATAATGAGGGCTTCATTTATTAACATTTTGTATGAAATGCATATTTATTCTTATCTAATGCTATGGATAAAACATGCTTAAATATTTTACTATTAATTTCTGGTTAGTGAAATTAATTCCTATCTATACTTCTTTAAATAACCATAATGAGTTTATTACCATATATTTCCAATGCATATATTAGAGAGAAAAATACCATTTAATAAAAAGGCAAATCAATATATTTTAAACAAGGTAAATAAATAAATAAATAATCAATTGATTACAACTACTAACTTGAATATGCTTATCTTATAACTGAAAGTGGTATGTGGTAGTTATATTTTACTTTTTGATTGTTTAATTCTTACAATATTTTAGTATCCTAAGAGACAAAGTATGAAGTATAAATGTTTATTTTTAAGAAGATATACTGCAGAGAAAAAGGCATACCACTTTTTAAGTTCCCATTTACTTCCTTTTAATGACTGGTTGAAACAATAATGGGAGAAGGTGCCATTCTACATCATTCTTGCAATAACATGCCTCTGATTGCGACTCGTAAGTTATCCAGATTCTTTATTATTTATAACTTCTATGCATTTTATTCACTCCAAATGAAATGCATCAGTTTCAAATAAAATTGAGCACATTTCCCATTCCAAAGTTTAACTGTTTGGGATTGTTGGGAGTTTGGAAAAAAAGATAAGATGTTAAATGCAAAATGTTAAGACCATAGAAAGAGAACAAACAAAAACAGGAGCTAAAAAAAAAAAACTATGCCTTGAATTGGGTTGCTGCCCTTACCGTTACTGCCCTGACCACAAAGGCATCAGATGATTACCTAGTACTTGTGAAAATTCCCCAAAGCTGCCGTGAAGGTATAAAAACCCTTCTTTCCTGAGGGTCAGGGTCCTTCCCACTCAAGGTACTGCTGCTGCGTTGGTGAGTGCCGGGGATGAACCCCATGTTGAACTGGAAATATAGGCTTTTTGCGTTTGCATCTCCCGCAGTCTTGTGTCTGGTGTAAATTTGAGAGGATCCTGAACTGTAACAGGATAATTGCTTCAATAATTAAATAGAACATAACCTTTAAAATGTATCCTATTTACATAAGAATTATCTTGAATCTAATAAGGCAAAAACATATAAGATGATCTTCAATCTATCTATTTTGTTGTCTAATCAAGTATTTTTTGATGAATAGCAATGAACAGGAATAACCTATCAAGCAAGAATAAGAGAGCAACAAAGGTGCATAACAGGGAATCCCAGCTGTGATAATTTGGATATTTAATACTCAATGGTCTCATCAATTTTCCAACTTAGGAAGGTTGCTTCCATTACTTACAAAGTACTTACAGAAAAGCAAGGATGGAGCTTGAGCTGCTTTCAAAGCTCAGATGCATGAGAGACTAATGAAAAGAAATTCTAGTTCCTTCTGTTTCATTTTGAAAGTTTAAAATATTAAACATTTCTTATTACGAATTCTATTACTCTTAATCAACAAGGTCAGTTCCAAGCATGTGTGGTCTGTTCAGGTTAACAGTACATCCTTGTCTCTATTTCATGCTCCACTGATATCACGTTGAAATTACTAACACATTTTGAACAAGAGTTCCTATTTTGATTTTGTACAGGAGTATGCTTGTTGTAAAACTTGTCCGGTTCATAGATGATGTAAGATGCTCCCTTCTGCATTACTCGTGGAAATTTAAAACAACATCAGCAATTATTGCAAAGATATTAAAATTTTAAATTTATTCAGATAAATTTTTAAATAACATATTTGTTCATTATTCAGCTGTAGGACTGACAGAGATTTTAACCATTTTTCCCCCATCATTATAGCCCTGGAACTTAGAACAATATCTAGATCTTTATATTCTTCATCGAGTTACTTAGAACATCACAATTTCCAGGCTGACTTTCATGCAAATGCAACTGAGAAATAATAAAGTCTAACTTAAGTGTTGAAACAAAAATGAAATAAAATAAAGATTAAATAACAACACTAACTGGCTCATAGCAATCACTGAGTATAGTTAGATCATTAAAGATATAATGATTGCTTTTTAAGCAATCATTAGATCATTGTGTGCTTAATGAACACTATGTCACTGCATTGTGTTCAGCACTGAAAAATGAAATCTTTTAAGACATCAGAAGCACATATTGTTATGGTGATGCAGAGTTGTGAAAACAGCATGAGACTGGATTTAGTCAAGTAAGGATTTGCATTTTCCCTCCATGACTTACCAGGTATTTGAACTTGTTAAATTACTTGCCTTATCTGAATTTCAGTATTCTTGTGTGTTTTTAAATGTTGATATTAATAAGTATTTACAAGGGTGATTTGTATGGATTAAAAATGACTTAATATTTATAAAACCAATTTTTAAGGAAGACACTGTAAATATTCTGTTTATTTCTTATTAAAAATGAATCTTAAGGCAGCCTTAGCAGCATTAGATCTATTTTATATATCTTACAACACTAATTGATTACAAGGGATTCAGTGTTAATGTCTATACTACCTACACATAGTTTGTTAAAGCAACACCCTCTGCATACCAAATACTTTATTTCTCAAGTGTTATACCCATAGATTGAAACTGAATTAATGGTTTGAAACCAAAATAAAAGTAAGTCATATAACAGTTTTTATTTATAGATAGATCTACTTTATCAGCTAATTAGGAATAAAGAGTACCTGTAACACATCAAATATTACCTCCCCAGGAAATGTGTCTGGAGATTTCAATTATTTTTTATGGAAAATTGAATGCTTGTAATATATCACAGAATTTTGTGTGTAAATAGTGACATTTCACAACTCATTCATAAATTCCTCTTGAGGAAGTATCCATGTATCATTTGAAAGTATATGTCAGTGCAATTTCATCTAAATCAAATGGCATTTTCAAAAACTTTTATATCTTTATTTAATGATTTCTTCGAGCACTCTAAGTATTAATAGATTATCAAATTGAAAGATGTTTGTTCTGACCTTCACACAGCTCCATTTCTCCACTGGCTTAATGTCTCTAACAAAGTACTTGAAGTACATTAAGAAATTTCTCATTTCTCTAACATCCTATGATGTCCTAAGACAGAGGATGAATCAATTGATGGACAAAAGTTCAAATAAAATTACACAATGAAATATTTTCTATTTCCTTCTGACACCTTAATTTATAATCTTAAAAAAAAAAAAAAAAAAAAGCCTTGATCTTTCCAAATCTATATCCTGTTTTCCTGGGCTTTTTTTTTTTTTTTTTTTAGTTTTTGTATATTGGTGGAGAATAATTAATGTTGATAGATATAGATAGATGACATACATTTCAAAAAGTCATACATTATAAAGCAAACTGAAAATTCAAAATCTTGGGTGCATATTTAATTAGGGGGGAGCATAGAGGAAGTGATTGTCATAACCTGCAGAAACTATGAAAGGAGAGAGGTAGGCATGTGAAGAAGATAGAGAATTTCAGTTCAGTAAAGCGTGTGGAAAGTACTATGAGGTTAAATTTGCACAGAATCAGGGTTTTAGATTTTAGATAAAATTAGAAAGGAATAAGACCTCGAGAATGAAGTCTACAAGAAAAAAATAATCAAGTTAAACAAAATTTCAAGTAATCTATTGGAGGAAAATGTGAAAATTAATATAGGCATATGGAAAATTAAGAAAATACAAAAAAATATTAACTTCAGCAAAACAAAGAATTGTGAGAGGGAGGAAAATTATTAATGGGCTAATAACTGTCTCAGAGGCCATCACATTTACATAGAGGTGATAAGTGTCACAGGCACCAGCCCAAGCTGTGGAACTAGATTTCTTGGGATTGAAACACAATGCTTAAAGTAACCAGATAAATGACCTTAGACATATATTCTGGCCTTGGTTTCTTTATATATACATTAGCAGTCCCTTTATAACTAATATATTAGTATATAAGACATTGACACTTGAAAACTGATTAAGAAGAATTTAAAAGTTCTATTAGTAGCAGCCCTGAAATTTAGAATTGTTTTTTTTCCCCAAGCAACCTCAATTATTTGATGTTTATTCTATATGCATGTCATATTTATAAATAACTAAGATATAATTTGTAGCTATATTTCCGAATTATAATCTGTAAATTACTTTAAATCAGGTTGGTCTCAAAATGCTTGATGGGACCAAAAAGGAAAAAATAAAGAGAAATACTCTGCATTGTACTTGGGGAACAGTTCTCCATGGTATTTCTGCACATCTTGAAATAATATTTGTTCTAGTTAGTCTTTTCAAGGGTAGTTTTATTGCTAACAATCTTGGAAAACTTATAATGAATAAGTCATTTTTAACTCTTGAAAAATTCTTATTTTCCCTCTCAATCATTCTCCTACTTTTGAATACAACTATTGATACTATCATGACTTTTCATAAGTTCGAATATATAGAGACTTTTGATCATATTGAATATTTTAGTCTGACTTAAATTGCAGATCATGAAATCATTTTTGAATAGTTTGATGGTTACATATAACTATTATGTTTTTATTAGAACATGTTTGCTCTTAGATGCTAGAATTTGATTGTAGTTCTTATTTATTGGTAGACATTCTTCTTAATATATATTTTCCCTAATATTTTTTAATTTATTGAGTTAACATAAATTGACGACACTAAGCTACAACACTAAGCTACAATATAGAATCATAACTTTTCATATGTATGTTACCACACGCACCTCCAAGGCACCCATAGTCCTCTACCATTCTAAATGTTCTTTTCTTTTTTTCAACAATCACTTTTTTATGTATTTCAGATATATGAAAATTTGTTGATTTTGAGATCAGTTCTAGCTTTTGCTCTTTGTTTTCTTTTCCTCTTTTTGCATCTCGTGTTCTCTTAGTCCTGATTATTTGTGGCACATTACTAATCATATAAAAAAAAAAAAAGAAGAAAAATTTAGTTCAATATAATGCTATTTTTTCCCCCAGAAATCATTTATAATTGCTTCAGGCAAGAGATAAGTGACTTTAGCAATCCCAGATCATTTTAATCTAATTGTAGTAATTGCCGTATTTTGAATCTTGGCTTTAATCCCTATAAAGGTTTTATTATTTCCAATTATAGTTATCCTACAGGGTATCATTTGAAGCCCAGATCTGAAAATACATGGTGTTTACTAGAAATTCATTTACTTGACGATAGCTGAACTCCAATTCTTGTGTCCCTCCTAGGTAAGATATACTCAGAGCTCTACTCTTTCATGTACTCCCTCAGCTATTTCTCCCTCCAACTCATGCATTTTCCCTGTGATCAGCCACCAAAAGGTTGGATTCACTTCTTTGTTAATTTCTTCTCTCAAAAGATATTGTACCATAATTCATTCCTAAATTTCCAGTTGATCTCAGAAGATGTGTTCTTCTTTAATCCTTAATCCAACACTATTAGAAGTACAAATTTGAAGTAGTAATTTTCAATCAGAGAGAAGATATAAAAAATAAGCAATGGGAAACTTTTTCTTGTCCAACTATATATGTGTGTGTATATACATATATATAATATATATTATATATTAGTTTATATATATAATATATATTATATATATATATATATATATTAGTTTCCTAAGGCTGCTGTAACAATTTGTAACAAACTCTGAAGCCTACAATAGACTTGCTTTTCTCTTTATCCTCTAATATTTCTGGAGACTGAGAGCATAAAATTAAGGTTTAAGCAGATCATCTCTGCAAAGATGATCCTTTCATGCCTCTCCCAGTCTCTGGTGATGCCAGCATTCCTTGGTTTGTGGTTGTAGCTTGTTTCATAACTTCACTCATAGAAATTCTCCTCTTGTCTTGTTTGGTATAAGGTCAGTTGCCATTAGATCTAGCACCCATGTGAATGAACTCATCTTGTAGTTAGATATAGCATTCATTTGAATGAATAAATCTAATCTCAAAGTCTTTAATTAATTAATTGCAAAATATTTTTACCCAAATTAGTTTTAAATCATTGTTTCCAGAGGCTAGATTGTGAATATATCTGGGGGAGGAGGGTACCCTTTAACCCACTAAAATATGCTGAAATTTATTCTAAAACAATCTCAGGATATAAAAGTGGCTTGAGAAATATGGGACATTAGGACTTTAAAGTCAAGACTTGAAAGTTAACCGTAGCATTAAAAAAAAAAAAAAGATTTTCATTTATCACTTAACTAATATGAAACTCTTAAACATAAACTGAAATCAGACTTTTTATATAAAATTTAAATTAATCAAAAGCTAAAATTAATTTAAATTTAAATTTAAACATTATATTGATAAAATAAATAAATTAAAACTAACTGCACTGTCCACTTTAAATGGGTGAATTATAGTGTATAAACATGCTATCTCAATAAAACTGTGATTAAAAAAGTAAAAAGCAAATAAACTGAAAGGGAAAAGTGCTAAATGTGGCTATGCCTCATCTTTGAATAGCTATCAACATTTGGTTTTTACAAAATAAAGAAATTTCATAAACACATGCACATAATAAGTCATAGACATGGTAAAATGTTATAAAATATATAACTTGCTTGGATCCAGTTTCTGGGTCAGTTGAGACAGTCTGGTATGGACAGGTTGGAACAGGCATGGAGGGACTGGTGTGGGGGTGAGCATACAGCCTGGATCAGTGGGAATTGGACTGCATCTGTGAGAGCTTGAAGATCAACCTGAAGTTTTGGGTCTGGTATTGGGTACACTGTGAATGTAGACCTATAGGAATCAGTTTGTGCTGGAACCAAGCAAAACTTATATCTTTCATAGTCACCAGGTGCTGAGCTTTCTAAAGACTGGGATAATGGGAGTGACCTAGCACAGGAGGAGACAGGTGGAAGTGGGGTGAGACTACATTGTGCTATGAGTCTGGGTTTATAAAGAATATGACAAGAGTCTGCTGGGGCCACGGATTCTGGCAAGCAGAGTGAATCAGGGTTTGGTGCATAAAAAGCAGGAGGGAGTTCGCATGTTCCAGGAGCCTGGTATCATGAATCTGCCTGAATTATGGAGGCTAGGGTTCATGGGAGTCCTCCAAGAGCCCTCTAGAGCTGGCAGAGCAAGTTTGGTGGTTTTGGGGAAGAGATGACCTAGGTACAGAAGTCTGGTCCAGTGCAGTCACTTGTTAGAGTTCAAGTGCTAGAGCTCACATTACAGCAGAACTGTTCCAGCTCCTCTGTCAGAGCAGTAGTATTACAGATCTTGGTTACTGTTAAAGTTTATTTGGAACTTTAGCAATCCAGGATATACAAACTCAATAACCGTGATTAAAACAAAAAAGACACTCTACTGGTCAGAAGAGGCAATTTCTGCATTATTTTTCTGACAGAGGGTTAATATCCAAGACATAAGGAACTGATACAACTCAGCAACAAAGAATAAACAATCCCTGCCCCAAAATAATAAAATGGACAAAAAATCTAAACAGACTTTTCTCTAAAGAAGATATTCACATGGTCAAAAGGCACATCAAAAATTATTCATTGTTCATCAACAGGGGAATACAAATCAAAACCACAATAAGGTAATACTTTACACATGTGAAAATGGTCCATATCAACAAGCTGTCAAGTGGAGAGTAAAAGTAAAAACCACAAATTATTTGGGGGAGGAGGGGTTGTAGAAGTTCCAGCCCTTATGTAACATAGTATGATTGCTTATCAAAGCATTAAAAATAGATTAGTCATTTGATTCACCAATTTCTCTATTTGTCTACATAAAAGCAAAGTACATCTCTACTAATTTCTGAACTCCATCCACTGGATTCTTTGAAGCTTGGGAAGGTATTATAATGCGTTAGCAGTTGAACGAATTGGTGTTTCTGGAAACAAGATGGATGGTACAAATTCCTATGCCACCACTTTGCTCTATTATTTTGGTTTTAAAATTTAAGAAAGCAGAAAATCCCTATTCGACTGACATTATCCTATCAATGCTTTCATAAAAATATATAAATAATTCTCAACTATTGTACTTCTAAAGGAGGATTTCTCATGAAAAGTCAACATCCCGCTGGTTCACTCCAGGCTCTCTGTTTACCAGTGTTTGACACTTGCTAAAAATGAGAGCTTAATAAATTATAATGATGTTCTAGCTGTGTCTGTAGTAAGAAATTGACTCCTACAATGTCATAACTGGCAGTTCTCAAGTATATGAAAAAATAATTTTGTAAAATAAAACTTAAGGATAAGATTTAATAAGGGAAATGCATAATGCATATCAGTAAGCAGAAGAAAAACAGTGAATGATCAATTTAATTTGGGAAAGTCCCCATTAGATGACATTACCCAACTTTTTAGATTTAGTCATGAAGAAGACATACAGCCTTGAAGAACACATCATTGAGGAAAACTCTATCTTCATTTCCTTTACTTAAAAACCTCACTTTCTGCAAGTAAAAAATGCACATTTTTGAAAACGTTTGCAGATTGATATGTTGCTTTACAGATACAATCAATGTTCCCATTTTGGACATTCTCCTTTTTTTCCCTCTTGTTCACTCTCATAGTATCGTGAGCACCTTCTCTAATGCCAATCCCATTCCTATTTTCTGCACTTTCTTTTACCTACATGCTCCATAGGATTTTCAGACACTTAGATAACAGCTATCCTCTACACACACTCTACTTTCAAAGCTACTTATCCAATTTGTCTACACTTTTATTATGTTCAATGCCTTTTTATTTCTCCTATTCCAATGCATGAACTATCATTGTCCTATCTCAAACAATCCTTTCCATGTGTCCACTACATTTTATCTCTTCCTCTATTTAGCTATTAATACCTTTCCTGATGACTTTATACACATGCATAATGTTGTACCATCTTATCCTCTCTACTTTTTATAGCACTTTAAACTAATTTATATGTATAATGTTATTTATTTTTATATCATTTTACCTCCACTGTACCATCCCATTTGAATTTGAAATTTATAGGAGAGTGGGAACTTTGTCTTTTCAAAGGTACATCTTCATTGCCCAGAATAATTCCTGGCATCTGGTGGGCACTTGCTAGGTTTTTCAAGGTCATCATATCAGTAATTATTCTATTGCTCTTTTACACTTCAATATTAACCTCTCTCCGTATCATTAATATCTATATGTACCCAAATTTTACTCAAACACTTTATAACCTAAACTTACAGAAGAAAGCACAGTTTTGAGTCCATATTATAGCTACTACTCCCTAGCTGAGATCTATTTTTCAACAAAATTCCTTTAAAACATTTTTATGCCCTACAAATTCTGTTAGCTCAAACATTGAAAGCTAGCAAGAGTTTATTATCTCCCCTGCTTTAGCTCTAGTCCAAGAGACAAAATTCTGTCATCTGGATTATAGTAATACATTTTTAAATGGTCTCTGGCTTCCATCCTGAACACAGTTAAGTGTTAGATTGATCCTTTTAAAATACAATAAGTCATTCATATGCTTGAAACCCCATGAAGCTTTCACATTACACTTACACTAGAGGCCAAAATCTTAATCAAGGTCTCAGAGGCCCTGAACAACCTTTCTTTCTACTATTTTTTTCTCATTTCTTTTCCAATCTGACCTTTCTCATGCCACATCAAACTCACAGGCATCAATGTTGTTTTTCAAGTTTGCCTTAATAGCTTAAGCATCAGCATTGCTTCTTGTAAAGGAATCACTGTGGTTTAGCTGGTCAAATAGTAATTAGCACATTATTCCCAATAGGGGTTATGCTAGACCAAGGACTGGAATTTATTTTTCCTATATTAACATATATTGAGAATAATGTCAATATTAAGAGATTATTATTGAAAATTTCCTTTTCAGTTTCCTTTGCCTACTAATGTCCATGACATATTTTAATGATTCTTAGAAAGTTTCAAAAATGAAAAGATGATCAGCTTCTACAAGTTTTGAGGAAGATGAGATATTATTTGTGCTTCTTTGGCACTATTGAGAATAATGTGGTCAATTACATAGAGGTCTTTTATTCTAAAATGTTAAGTTATAAAAACACTTTCGCATTTAAAGGCACTTTTATTTGCTCTAGGAAGAGCAGTCATAATATCTCATAAATCAGTATCTGAGGCATCATTGTAGGAGTCAGTGAAAAATAAGAAGAATAAATAACTTATATGACCTAAAACTATGGACATATGACAAGTCAAAACATTTCCTGAAGACAAGTATAGCCTCAAATAGGAAAATATTCTAATGAAGAGAGATGTTTGAAGAAGACATGACCTGTTAAAGAAACGGTTTTCTTTTACTCATTTTATACTAGAATAGTTGAAATACTTGTTTGGAACACTTTTTCAAAGCACTCCAGAGTGAGTTGAGTCATCAGAATAGAAAATCTATATGAGCAATTTCAAACTTGAAGTTATTTTCAGCATTACAAGAACCTTCAGGTCTGAAGCTCAGAGACTCGCCACCCTCTTTTACCTTTGTGTGTTCCTCTAAATCATATTGTACAGCTATACCTTTGAGATAATGAAACTGTTGACTTTTTCAATTCCTTTTTAATTGAGAAATACATAGTACAATTTTAAAGCACATAGGCCAAGTGAATACCATTGAATAATGTTTAATAAATATTTATTTAGTGAAAATATAATGTAAGTGTTAATTATGCTAGTCTAAAGCAAGATCAGCGATTAAAGCTAGTATTTTAAAAGTTTGAGAATATTTAATAGTCTAGTAAAACTGTGAGGGGGGCTAGACTCAAGAATAATCAACTGTCTTCCATGTGCATGAACTAGAAATGCATGGCAGAGCAAATAAAGGAACTATTTATCCTCCTGGCTTGATTATTACTTTGCCCTTTTATAAATACTCATTAGAAAACTCAATTATTTCATCACATTCATGAATATATTTCTTAACAGAGAAAGCTATACAAACTTAAATTTATGACAATAGCAACTCCTTGATATTTTATTTTTCTTAAAGTGCTAAAATCCTCAAGGTGCTTATCAAACAAGCTGATTTGTTATTATTTTACACCTACTTTACATTGTATATTGGTTGGAAAAATGAACTTCATCTTCTCAATACTTTTCTGAGATAAATATTTTAGCATAAATAGTTTTGTTTAAATAAAAATTCAAATCTAGATGGGGATAAAAATTGTGAATGACTTTGCTATCTCCTTTTAATCTCTGCAACTCTCCAGTATACATAAACTGTGATTATGCTCAATGTTTTAAATTATTTGACATTTTTTTACCTGTTACAGCAGAAGAAGGAAATCTTGATTCCAATACACAGCTCTGTGGTCTTGAGTAAACTGAGCTAAAGCTCTTTGTTTGTAAAATGAAAATGAAATGAACCATAATCTATTGTTTACCTTATAATGTGTAACTTAAAAATGTTATTGGAAATTAAGACTACTGGTAAAGGTACTATGAATAATGGTGATTAACTTTTTTAAAAAAATTTATCAATAGCAGCTCTTCATCTATGAGCTCTCTGTTCTGCCTAGAACCTTCTATGCATCATGTTCTCTAGGGAAGAGAAAGCAAATTCACTGCCTGCTTTTGTAAATAAAGCTTGTAGGAATATAGTTATAGTTTTTTTCTTTGCTAGTTTGTTTTCAATATCCTGTGACTTATTTGTGTGTACAGTTGAATACTTGCACCTTGGTCCACAAAGACAAAAATATTTACTTTCTGGTTCTTTAAACATTTTCTGATCCTTGATCTAAAGACCTATAATAATCTATGGATGTGCTCTATTTTATTCAATTTTGAATGATTTCATATATAACACCTTTTATCACAAGTTTGTGATGACGTCTTATAAAAATCATTATATTTTACACTTTCTGATTGATGATCCTTTTTACTAAAGCTTATAAAACGAATAAGGCAGCAATCTGAAATTGATTGCAAGTTTATAGTACATATTTGTGATTTTCTAAAAGTTAAGTTTTACAAACTTAATAACATTCACAGAGTTTTAACACCTCCGACTTTTGGTTATTGTCCAGCTGTCAACAGCAATCCTCCCTACCTTTTTTTACATGTTCCTTTATATATTTTTTTCTCATAGCATCTTTTATTTATAATAGTCAAAGACTAGAAACTACCCAAATATCCCTCAACAAGAGAACAAATGAAATGTAGCATAGTCACATGGTGGAATATTATATCAATGAAAAGGAACAACAACTATATACAGGCATGCCTGACATAATATTGCGTGAAATAAGCAATATATAAATGAGTACAGACTGAATGACAGCTTTCACATAAAATTCAAAGATTGGCAAAATGATGTATGGCTGCTTTCATAAATGATAACATTATAAAGAAAAGCAAATAAATCATTATCATAAAAGTTGAGATAAGACATGCAAAAAAATGGACCAAGAAAACTCCCTTAATCCATTTACAAAAATCAACTCAAAACGGATAAGAGACTTAGAGGTCAGACCTGAAACCATAGCATACATAGAGGAAAACTTGGGCAAAACTCTCCAGGAATTACAGCTCAGAAATCCCTTTCTGGAAACATTTACAGATGGCAAAAAAAATGAAGGAAAACATAAACAGATGGGACTACATCAAACTAAAAAGCTTCTGTATAGCAAAAGAGACAACAGAAAAAACTAACAGATGCCCAACTGAATGGGAAAAAGTCTTTGCCCTCCACATGAGTGACAAGGGTTTAATAACGAAGATCCACAAGGAAATCACACAGCTAAACAAAAGCAAAACAAAAAGCCCAATTAAAAAGTGGGGAGAAGAACTAAAAAGACGCTTCTCCAAAGAGGAAATACAAATGACCAACAGGCACATGAAAAATTGCTCAACATCTCTAGTAATAAGGGAAATGCAAATCAAAACCACAATGAGATAACACCTTACACCAGTAAGAATGACCCACATCCAAAGAACAGGCAACAAGAACTGTTCCTTTATGTTAATATTCCTAAACAATCAATCTATTTCAATAATGCATTTCCAGAGTTCAAATAAATAAGTCGAGATGACAGTCCATTCTTTTACAAATAAAGAAAGTAACGCTTCTTCCCTGGAGGTGCGGGGACTTCCACAGCAGATATTAAAGATGTAGGTTGGCAATTTTTTGCAAGAGACAACTTGCCATATCGATGTAATAACTTTGGGAATAGATATTTTGTTGTTGTTTCATTACAATTATTGTTAATACTTTTAAAATATTTTTATCAAATAACATTTAACTTGTTTATTATTCAAATAATTTTGCATGTGGTTTTGAAAAGACATTTCCTTGTAACTATTTATTTTCTTTTATATCTGTGATTAGAGTTCCATTAATATTTTTAATTGAGGCAATATTGATTTACAAAGGTTGCTGTGATTCGGAGGTACAAGGTCACATCTCTGAAAGATTTTTCTTAACAGAGAAATAAACATTCTTCTTAGTTCATGACATATTGAGGTAAGATTTTTATTATTATTTTCAATGTTTCTTTAGTTAGAAACAAAGTTGAAATGAAAGCACTCCAAAGGAAAATGGTTGTCTGTTTTCAGTACATACTTATTATCGTTAGACACTATCACATTTTGGAAAAGGAAAATTTTGCCGTACTTTAGACAAGGGCTAAAAGTGTCCCTCTGTTCATTCAGATAGCTTTGAATAGATTGCATGCCAAAACAAGTTGTTGTAGTTTGTAATGAGTGAAAAACAGATGACTTTATGTATATTACTAAATTTCAAACCTTGTTATTTCATCATCTTATTGAATCCTAATAAGTAAAAATCAATAGAACCAGTGAAGACACAGTTCTGAAATTACGAGAAAATGTCCCTCTGACATAGTAATTTTACTCTTTAGAACGTAAATTTAAAAGAATAAATAAGACAAAATTTCAAGAAATACCCACTTAACCACAACTTATTTCATATGATAGGAAAAATGAACAAACGCTCTTTCAATTGAGAACTGACTAAACAGACTTTGTAGTGCTTGTTAAGTTGTAGTAGACAGCTGCTATTTCTGCTTGATAGCCCCATTTCCCCTTCTGGTAGAAATTCTTACCGCTAGGGAACCATTCTTCCTGAATCCTGCTCTAAACCTCCTGTTTCTAGAGCATCTAGGGAATATAAACAGCTTAAAAATTACTCAGAATCAAAGTTGTAGAAATACTGCTTAATTAAACAGTAGAAACACGTACTCTTTTCTAGACTCTAAAATGTATTCATTTTCTTGGTAGACTTTTAAAAAGACAGCTATAAAAGCTAACGTTCCTACTACACTTTAGGACTATTAGCTCAGGCTTTCCTCTTTCACAGAATTAAATAATTCATTACAAACTACAGCAACTAGCATTGCTTTTTTTTACAAACAATCTTTTAGATGTTATCTGAGCAAACACAGGAATCCTTCTAGCCTTTTTCTATAGATTTTTAAAAATTTCTTATTCCAAAATGTGATGCTGTCAAAAGATAAAAGGTATTATTGAAAATATATCTACTATTTCCCTTCTGTGTACTATTGTTTCAACTGTACTGCAAACTAAAAAACATTTTTAAAATAATAATAACACTAGTTCAGCTTGTCATACACAAAGAAGGATGTTTTCTTTCTTTTTCAAGAGTAGACTTGAATGACAAATTTGATGAATTTATGGAAACCTGGATGTACCTAGAAGAAATCATTCTAGCAGAAACGAGCCAGATAGAAAGGGACAGAAACCAAATGGTTTCACTAATATATGGTCAACCAAATGAAACTGCACAAGGGGAGAATGGGGACCAGCTGGAGCAGGTGGGAAGGGGAGGTGGTGGGTGACCCCCAGGGACGGAAATGATGTGAAATATATATAAATAAATTAATTTAATTAAAAAATAAAAAAGAGTAGACTTGAGCTTTTACAGGAATGCTTTCATGAAACTTGACTTCTTAATATAGATTATTTTAATTTAAAATGATAGAGATGATTTAAATCATGGAACTAGATAATAATGCTAGTACTACATTTACTCAGACATTTTTCAGGACATCTGAGGGTGTGATCCCGATAATTATTTTATGTCATTGATATAATTTTCTTAATTTAGACATGAGAAAAGTTACATTTTTTCCTTCACTTGAACATTTTTGAAATAGGAAATTCTCTTAGATTCCCCCCCATCATTTCATTTTTGACCACCATAAGGCAATTATGTCAAAGATCTCATTTCCTAATTCCATACACGTGATCTTTTTCATTCTAGTTATCGTCTTTACAGTTTGTTGTTTACATTAACACTTCACCGCAAGGAATGACCATCTCTAAATATCTTCAAAAAGAATACAAATAAATCTCACAGTGGCCTTTACATATTTCTACCAATATACTAGAGGAATCACTGCATCAGAAACAAAGACTGTACCATAAATTGATATTTTGTGGAAAAAAATGTTTTAGAGAAAGATTGAAATTCTTTTTTTTCCCATGCAAATCATGAACTGTGTGTCTTAGGAAACCTATGAAAAGAAAAAATACCACATAGTTGTTCCACCTGTGTAATGGTCGAATATAGAGGTAGAGGTAACTTTCCTAAAAATAACTATTTAAAAAAAATTGCTCAAAGGAATAATCAGAAATTGGGCAACAAATTTCCAACACTTTCCCATAGAGGACTTGCACTAAAATTGCTGACTTTCTGCAGGGACTCCTTGGGGGAAAATGCTAATTAATAGAGGAAACTAGAGGAGGGGGATATAAAGGAGGGAAATATTTAGTATATTGAGGGGCTTAGTGGAGGGTAATGAAGTGTTAGCATGTGGAAGACTAAAACTGTTACCTGGAAACATAACTAAGAAAAATTAAAAGGAAATGCAAACATGTACATTAAGCTGAGTTAAATAAGAACTGCTCAAGAAAAGATATAAAATCCAACTGGGGGCAGAGGAAACTGCAAGAATTTCCATATGAAATTCATATGCATTCATATGAAAGAAATTCACACTAATGATGGCTGGGGAAATAATCAGAGAAAAATATCAGGTTTTAGTTAATGTAATTTATTTTATAGGACTAAGAAAAAGTGGCAGAGCTTATAACAATGTTCTCATATTTTTTTCAAATATGCCAGTCAAGCTAAAGACTATAAAAAGGAAAATAAGAAGAAAAATTTGAATAGTTTTGTGATGGATGGAAATCCACCAATTTTAACTGGGGAAATTAAATTCCCATGTGGCCACAAACATAATTGCTTGTGACTGTGGTAAGTGGTCTACAGGAGACCACCAAACCTTATGCTCTTACCAATCTGCAAGCAGTGTTTGTTTCTACTACTACCCCTGTTAGGGGAGCTTGAGCTCTGATTTTACATTTCAGTATATTTCAGGTATATGACAGATTTCCTTGAGAATACAAGGTGAGAAAATGAGAATATCTGGAAAGTATGATCAGCAGTTATCACCAACTGAAGCAAAGAAAAAATAATGAGCTAAACAAGATGGAAGAAAGCTAGAGACAAAATGGAAATAATTGAGAGCTGCTCCCTTTTTAACATTAGTTGGGTCTCAGATAGAGAGACTTTTCTCTTTGAAGTAGTCTCCTGGAAGCTCTGTTTCTTGCTCTTTGCTTTCAATAAACTACAGGATCCCACTGACATTTGATGTCTCAAGTTCTAATTGCAATATTGAGTGGCGTACTAAAGAGCTTACTGGTATATACCCCGAACAGTATCCGTATTCTCCACATTATCTTTCATCTACATTTCTCTAAGAGCTGTTGCCTTCTAAATTAGATACTTAGTAATATTTTAAGGCAGAATACTATATAGTCTTACATATGGTACAAACCATTGTATATAGTGAAGCTAGCGAAGGATGACATATTCTACTGTATGTGCAAAGATAAATTTTTTCATGGTACATTTTCATTATGGATCTTTCTTATCCAGTTTCCTAGTTGTAAAAAATGAAGTTCTTTTAAAATTTCACTGAAAAATTACATGGTCAACATGACTTCCTCAAGAAAGGTTATCATATTTTTGTGGATCTTCCTGTGACCTACCTGTAGTCAAAAGAGAAAGTGGGCCTTGGAAAGAGAAATGGTAGTGAAAATGAATTCATTCATTTAGCAAATAATTTGCAATCTATTCTGTTTGAGACAACATGAGAAGTTCTAGTTAAGTATCCTGGTCTTGCTAGTTGTTTGCAAACAGAAGCTTTATTTTTTTTCCCTTAGATTAAGCACCATTTGGCTCCATCTTAGATAGTGTGGGGACACTAGTTCTCACAGGGCAGGGGAACTAGGTTCTGATATGTTTGACTACAACTGTGTGATCCTGACCTAATACATTATTCAATCTCTGTTTCTTGGCATTCTGGCTTTTAAAATAAGAAGGTTTTTGGAAAGTAACTTAATTATAATATTTTGTGAAAAATTATGATGTTGATTTTTAGCTACGAAGATTTCCACTGCATACACTGACAGAAAGGTTAGCATAAAATCCATCAGGAAATAGAATATTCATTTCATGTAGAACAGGGCAAGAGAATTAAACTAAATGATGTGATCACAGATGTTTATCTTATAAAATGTACATGAGAATAAAGGCTATTTATTCCTCTTTAAGTACAAAGTAAGAAGAGTAAAGAATGGGCACCAATTCCTCAAGCTCATGCAAAATACATAACTAACTTTTCTCACTAAACAGATGTAGCTACATACTCACGAGGTGAGATAAACTTAACTTCCTTTAGCTAATGATGGTCGCATGTGCATATATCATATAATATAATGTATTTTCAGAAAGTTTATTCAAAGGAATGAATACACAAATGTATAACAAAAAATGACCTCAAATGACCCAGAGATTGCATCAAAATCAAGAATGTCTCTCTAATATTGGTTACATATATTTTCTTATATTTAAGAAAATAATGTATTCATTGCAACTTAGATTTATATTATAAAAACAGCATCAATTTGCCCTTTGAAAATAACATTTTTTGAGAATTGTTGGCATTTATATGATCTTTTAAAAAGGCATTGTGAGATTCTAGCTAACTGACGTTTATACCCAAAATTATGTTACTTATGGCATAGAATCACATTGCCAAAAAAAAAAATGATAACTTTAAGTAAGTGAAAATTATGTAAACACTCTCAGTGGTCCTATATAATGAAGTGTATAAATTCAAATAATGACTATCTATTAAAATAGTCTCTTTCGTATACATAGAACACTTGTTAAATATTCAAAATTGCAACTACTGACAGTATAGAATAGAAACACAACACAATTTCTTTGTTAAAATAAATTTTTCAGAGAACAACATGTGATATAAGTTTCAGTTATGCAAAAGGTTAGGCAAAAAGCCCTAGATAGCTAACGTAGAAAATACTGTTAGCAAATTTTAATTTTTTTATTATAGTGTATGCCTTAAAATTTACTAGGAATATACTACTTATACTGCATTCCTATCATTATTGTAATGGAAGGAGACAAGAGGGATAAGAAGGAAGGAAAGAAAAAGGAGGGAAGAGGGTGAAGAAAGAGAACCAGGGAGGGAAGATGGGGAGGAAGAAAGGAAGGAGGGAAGGAAAATATAAGATGACAGGAGTTGTATGTATTAAATATGCATGGATTTTTCTAAGTTCAGTATACTTGCACAAAGAAGTTAAAACAGTGGAGAAGGGGACAAGGGGTGATCGATTCTGAAATATTTATAATTTAGTTCAATGTCCCCCTAGAAATCACCTACTTAAAAACAGTGGTTCTAGGTTGTTGTCTGGAACTGTTACTGCATCAGTGTCACCTGGGAACTTGTTATAAATATCACTTAAGTGTCAGTTCTAGAAATATTGAATCAGAAACTCTGAGCCAGTCTACGATGCATGTTAATGTTTGAAAAACCAACTTCAATGAAAGGTACAGATCATGAAGGGCATTGGCATCCTTCAAACAATAATTGTGGCAGCTCTCATGACCACTTTGACTCTGCAGATGTTTCTTTCCACCATGTTTCAGCTCTCCTGCCCACATATAACTATGTAGGTACTTTTCTTTTTCCTTTTGCTATTATAATTGTCCTTTTAATATGCAAAAAAAGTCTCAGATATCAAGAAGTTTACAGCATTAAAAATAAAATGGTAAACTAAATTTTCCTCACTTTTTTTTTTCCTTTGGTGAAGTGTGTGGTTAGTCTACATGCATCAAGGAAGGGTCACAGGTTCTGACATCATTATGAAAATGCTGTCCTAGGAAATTTCACAGCAGATGATGCATTAACTTCTTTTTTTTTTTTTTTTGAGACTAGGTCTCCCTATTTTTGCCCGTGGAACCACAGACTCACGTTGCCTGGGGTACCACACATTCAAGCGATCCCCAGCCTCAGCTTCCCAGGTAGCTGGGATTACAGTCACGTGGCCCCACACCCAGCTATTTTTTGGGGACTAGGTCTCTCTGTGTTGTCCCAGGGAGGTCTCAAACCGTGATCCCCAGTCCCAGCCATGCTACAATGGCTGGCACTTACAGGAATGTGCCATCGTGCCCAGCTTTGAAGCATTAATTTCTGTGGAAGCCATTAGTTCAAGATTTTATTAAAATATAGAGATCTCGGAATGATGGTTCTGGGGAGCAGAAAATCCAAAGCATTTATATGATAAACTGGTGAAACTCAGTTTTAAATGTTCAAATTTCAACAGTAGAGAACTCACATGTTCTTTGTAATAGAGAACCTGCAATCCCAGTTTATGGTTTTAGCACTGGTTAGTTTATCAAACTGGGTTTAGCCAAGTGGTAAGGAAAAATAGTCAAAAGGAACATTTCCCTCCTTCAACTCCTTCTTTAGCACTTACATAATCTATGAAAAATTATGATACTGAAGACCATGAACTTAAATAGGCTTTTAATCACATATGAAAGCATAGTTAGAAATTGACATTATATTCACTTATTGAAATTTAAATATAGAATGTCAGGATCATGCCCTATATGTAGATCTTTTCATTTAATCTTCGAAGTATGTGTGCTATAAATTCATATGTCTTATTGTATACATTGCCCTAGTTCAAAGAACAAAGTTTCAAACTGAAATCTTAGGTCAAAACATTTTGTCTTAACAGATCATCTAAACTGCTCCCAAATAAGTTGAAAACAGAGAAAAACAGAGAATTTCAACATGCTTAGAAATGTTTTATCATTGAAGGCAGGAATGCAAATTTTACTTTATTTGTAAATAAACTATCTATGATATATATATACATAAACATATATATATATCATCCATAGTTACTTTAAATAAAATCTTCAAAAACTGTAACTGAAGTTTTTGAAGCATCATCGTGTATCTAAACTTTCCTAATGACCATAAACTAGTAACAATGCATTGCCACACTCTACTAAGGATTAGTCTTTTGCACACAATAAGTTAACTCAAAGAGTTTTGGTATTTGCAAAGCATAAAGTTTACAATAATAGCAATGCCACCTTAAATAGGCCATAACTGATACTTCTGTTCTTCTTTGCCAGTTCAATATAGATTAATCACGTTTCTCCTGACAGAAGGGAAGACATATTGAAGTGGTATAGCTATAAAAGCCTCGCCATTATCGAAGCCATTCATTGAACATTTAGTAAGGGAGCAGGGAAACAATCCTCTTACTAGTACTAGTGAAAAATAGTGAAATTCCAATTATGTTTGATTTTTACCATTGTCTGTTCATTTATAAAATTGATTCATTTGCTCTTGTTTTATCTGGTGAGTCAGTTTGATGCCTTGTTTTTTTATGAATCACACAATGGTGATACCATATGTATTTGTCTTTCTCTGTCAGACTTATTTCACTAAGCATAATACCCTCGCTTTCCATTCATGTTGTTGCATATGGTAGGATGTCATATAATTTTTAGAGCTGGGTAGTATTCCATTATGATCTATCTATCTATCTATCTATCTATCTATCTATCTATCTATCTATCTATCTATCATCTATTTATTGATTTTCCATTCCATTTTCTACTTCCTTAGTTAAGATATTTGTCTTATGCTCACTACATCAGGAAGTCTATGCTCTGACATTTCTCCCCTAAATGCCTTTTAGAATAATACTCAAACTTCATCATGGCATTTAAATATATTTTAATCTGAAGAAATAGCAAAAGAACACATACCATTCAACCAAAGCAAACTCTGGAAATATAACTATAGTCCTGAAGCTACCAGATGTGGAAATAGAAAGGTAAATAGGAGGGAGGGTCCTTCATGTGTTGAGGTGGAGTTTTTAGTGGTGGAGGTGGCACGGTGGCTGACTTCTAAAGTCATGTGAACCTATGGCCCTAAATCATATACAACATTGTAAATCAACATTACCTTAATAAAAAAAAAACACAATTTCAAAAACAATCCACATTGTCACTGCTATTATATATGTATTTTTTCTTACATTGTTGTAAACATATGGCTTCAATGAATTCTCTACAGACTATGACATTGGGCTTCATAGTTAAAGAGCCTAGGGTATCTGTATTGTATCATATCACTTCTGTTTGTTGATGTCTAATTATTGTTCTCCAAAGATTAATATTAATAATTAGTAATATATACTTCACTTTTCTGAATTACAGCAAATCGACTAACATATATACTCTGCAAAATGATAAATGCACAATTGTAGAGCCATGAGATATCTATTTGCTCCATGTTAACAGAGTTAGCTAAAATTCTTCCGTATTATGAGGGAAATTGATTCTTTCCCTAGTAATGAAATGGCTTTTAGTTTTGCCATGTCAATATCTAATTAGACCAAACAGTTACAGAAAACTACAAAGAACTTTTTTAATTAGTCAGTATATAAATATAAATGAGTACTTCAAATTTTCCAAATACACGATTAGTTTTGATATGCAATGTGACATTGTGTAAGTAGGAAATTTTTAAACGATAGAGATTACTTAATTAATATGGAGGAGTTGGCTGAATTCAAGTTATTTGTGTTTGAATTCAGGAAACCTTATACTCTATTGAGTAGCTTCCTGAGAAATGATAAGGTCATATGTTTCCTAAAGTTTACAATAAACCTAATTACTGATTTTGAACTCACAATATTGTTTAGTCAAATAGAACATATTTCAAAAAAGCCTTATAAAATCTTAAATTCCTCTTTTATTTATAGCAATAAATAAGTCTCAGTCCTTCCTTTAATTCTATAAATTTATCATCTTTATAACATTGAAGACACAACTCAGCTTTCCTAGACATGAATGTTCCCATCTGTGTAACAAAAAGTTCACAATTCTCAAGAAATGATGCTTAATACTGCGTTTGGTCGGTAGGACACTGTAGTATGGGTTACTGATGGCAAAACAAAGTATGGTACCAAAGAGAAGGGCTTTTAATGATAAGCTTACTGTCAGAAAGTCACAGAAAAATGTTAAAACTGAAGCCACTTGGCTTTATGTGTGAAAAGTAATAGAGCCCTTCTGGAGACTCTTACTTTCAGTACATCAGGATTTGTTTTCACTGATTCACTTGGGAAGTTAAGGGTCACATTGCTGAATAATGATGATAAAAATTAGCATACAATTACATAGTACTTCAAAGTGATATGCATAATCCACTAAGAAAGAAATGAAATGAACTCTCATAAAAAGTCTTATTTTTTAACCATTTTAATGCTTTGTTAAACCACAAATTTCCTTTTATGCAAAAGATGGCATATTGTTTAAGAATATAAATCACTTCTGATTTATTTCACTTTGCATAATCTCCTCCATTTTTATCCATAATGTCACAAATAGCAAGATTTTTTCATTTTTTATAGTTGAAAAACAGTTATTGAATGGCTTCATTCCTGTGTAGAGCATAGAGAAACCAAAGGAATAAGCAAAACTAAACCAAAATAAATCCTAGAAATATGATTGCTGAATGTAGGTTACACAGAGGGCATGTGAGGTGGGAAAAAAGGGTACAGGGACCCAGTGGATTATGGTGAAGAACTATGGGTGCTTTGACTGTAGATGCAGTGTAGTAACATTTACTTGTGTGAACTTACTCTCCTATATTTTATATAGTATTGTAAATCAATGTTATCTCAATTTAAATATCTAAGTAAATAAATAAAAATCATTATAGAAACCTTGAAAAAGTGTTGAAAAAGTGTAGAAAAATTGCTATTAAGTTACTCAATTGATGCAAAATTTTAATTCTAACATTAAATAAATATAAAGGACATATCTATCACCTTCAAAATTAGAAAGAGTTCAAAGATTTTCAATAATTGCAAAAAAGCTCTATTTTCAAAAAAAATTTATTGTTTTTGAAACATTTTAAAAAGCTTCCCTTGTCATGTTTAAATTAAATGCAATTAAATTATAATTTTGATAATAAATTATAATATAGAAATAACTTAAAATTTACCTGTAATCTGATTTACATACTTTTCAAATAAGCAAGCAAATTATATGCAGATCTCCTGGTAATGATAATTTCAATGATGTACATCTGGGGAGGAACTTGACTCAAAAGATTTAATTATTTTCTAAAATAATTGCAAAGCTGAAGAAAATGTAACATTTCTTTCTATACCTACTAAAACTTACACATTTATTAGGCTTTAGACTTCTTTGGTCTTATTTTCTAAGAAAGCATCAGAAAGTCGGGTTAAGAAAAACTAAAATTTGTTAGATATCCATGGGATAAATCAATATTAATAAGAATAGAATTGTCATACATACCAATGTGTTAACTTCAAACAGAGGTGTCAAATATATTAAAATAGGGTATCAAGGTATCAGTTGCCTTTATAGTTGATTTTATGTTCATACTACTAGTTATGATTTCTGGAATTGTATAATGTAATCCATTCACAAATTTGTGTCTCTGTGTGTGTGTGTGTGTGTGTGTGTGTGTGGTGTAGACTTAAAACCGTAAGATAAAATTTTGAAAAAGAGAAAAATCATGACAGGATTGAGAAACAACTCAAAATAGAAAATATAATCAAGGAGGCAGATTTAACATTTGTTCTCTGAATAACATAAAAATACCTTTAGAACATAAAGTGTCCACTCTAAGAGGACTATTACTGACTTTCTATTTTCTGTCACTCAAACCCACCCATCTGGGTTCTACAGCAAAGCAGGGGAAAAAATGAGATTATAGAGTAACTAAGGAAACTTGCAAAGTACAAGTTCACCATATGTGTTCTATGGAAAGGACATAAATATATACACAAGATTGCACATTAATTTTCCAATTTAGAATTCTGTTCTTGAGACCACTATATTAGTCCTTTTCTATGCAAATTGTTTACTACAAATAGAGATTCCTTTTGGTGACAATAGATCTTACAGTAGTGACAGAAATCCTGGTACTGGATTAACTGCGAAAGACTTATTTGAAGGAGGGAGTGTATTTCATGCCTATGCACTCCTGCACTTCACCTAAAGTGACTCTAATTCAGGAAATTTAATGCACAGCACAAGAATCATACCCTTACCAGGTTTACTAAGTATCACAGGAACCTTACTTCTGCACACAAGGTATTTCAAAAGCGTGAAAAAGGTATTTTATATGAAAACATTTGTCTAGATTTTCCCAGAATCCAAAATGAAGATTCAAGTACAAATATTTGAATGAAGTTAACTCTTCTCAAAATTTCAGAGAATGTTGCTCCAGTAGCAGTAGAAGAGGTCTATCAGTAAGAGGAGAAAAGGGAGCAAAAACAAAAGCCTGGGAGCAGTTTCCATGGTGGAAACTGAACAAGCACACTGGACTCCACTACCAACTCTATGCCTGGTGGTTGTTATGAGGGTTTTCTCAAGAATCTCCATCCTCTCTCTCTCACACTCTCTCTCTCTTACTCTCTTGCTCACATACACAAACACACACACACACAGAAACACACATACACACACACCCTCTGACTTACCTTGTACTAGGGAGTTTATTACAAAAAAAATTTTTTATGGCTGTGAGGCATTAACTTTATGTGCTACAAAGAGCCCATAGTGAGAAAAATCAATGAGTTACATGGAAAAAATTGCAATCTGTATGTGTGTGTGTGTGTGTGTGCTGCCACACATATACTCATTTAATAAAATTAAATTATAAGTCAACTATGATGAATATGTCTTTGGTATAGTGTCAATAAATTTGGCAAAATAAAAAAAAGGATGCAGTTAAATTTACCTTTCAGATTAAATGATATTATGATGTTGTTTTTCTAATTTCAAGTGTGGCGTAAATAATTGATCATTCAAAAACTCATTTATTGTTTATGTGCCATGTAAATTTAACTGTGGCTCCCTATTTTATTTTGCAACAAGGTTTTGGTAGCAGCTTTAGTAAGGAACTGAGGTTGCATCATTTTTAGAGTTCATTGTTACCTCAAAATATTTCAAAGTTCTTTGACCCCAAATTAATTTTTACCAAAATAATTGAAGTGGGGATAATTCAAAAACTATCTGATATAATTTTATGAATAAAGGAAGTTGTGTTTCACTGCAGTCAGCCACTATAATGACTGTGAATGTAGAAGTATACTAGCAATTTTTTAAAATTTCAGAAATATTTGGATTTATTTGATAGCTTTCTGGCATTGTTCAGGCAGATTTCTGCCAATTTGGGAAAATCAGAAGTTTGTGCTCTGGAGTAAAAACACACACACACCAAAAAAAAAAAAAAAAAAAAAAAACCATAAAGCTAACCTGAATATTAAATTTTAAACCAAAAATGTTTTAAATTTATGTCTACCCTCTATCCCTCTATTAATATACATCCTCATCCAGGAATAAGAATTTGCCTTGTCAGTATTCAAAGTGTGGGGAAATTATATAAATAATTCACACTCCAAAACATTGTAATTATGTACAAAATTATTTTCTTTCACAAATGAACTTGATCAGTGTCTTTTAAGTAAAGTAGAAACAGAAACTATGCACAGGAACAAAGCACATGAGAGTGCCATCCACAAATTGACAGAGCTATGTGCTTGTACCGAAACAGCTAAGAGCAAGAGTATAAACAAGTATCAAGAGCACAGATTAAGAACATTGTTATTCTGAGCAGACAACCTTGTATGAGCCTCCATTTTGGCTCTATGTGCTCACTCTTCTTCACCAGTCAACTTACCTCCTTAGTTACAAGAATATTTTAAAATCTACTGGAGTCTGTCCAGAATGCCACCTTGCTCCACATAACTCACTACTCTTATCTAAGTAGATTAAATTAATTCTTCACTCAGTAAAACATAAGTTCAAATGAACACTATCTTTAGGTTTCTACCACCAGATCTATAAATCAGTCTATATTCTCATTTATGTCCTTTCTTCCAACACTTCTACTTGCATCCTAAATTGAATCAGACCCTTAATTATCAAGAACATTGTTCAGCATTGTCCTTTCTTCTATGTCTCGGCATAGTTCTCTCCATGTACTGAATCAATTATAATTAAATCAACTCAAACAAAATCCTATCCTATAAATACTTTTTTAAAAAGCACATGAACAAAAGAATAAAACACAATAAATGGGACTGCATCAAACTAAAAATATTTCACAGCAAAGAAAAACATTAACTGAAAAAGAAACTTGCAGAATAGGATATAGTATTTATACATCATATATTTAGTAAGGTGTTACTCTTGAAAATGTACAGATAACTCATTCAGCTTCAGAACAACAAAACCAACAATCTGATTTATAAATAGAGCATCTGGATAGATATTTTCATACAGTTGTCAAACAGGTAGATGAAAATGCCCAACATTACAAATTATCATGAAGATATAAATCACATATATTCTGGAAGGAACACGTAAAATTAGAATAGGAGATGTAGCAGATAAGAAAGGCAACAGCAGTAAAGAAGTCTCATTATTTTGTCAGTGTAAACAGTTCAATATGAAATTACTTAGAAACCCAGAATTTTGATTCAAGTTGGTTTTATTTGATCTTTAATGCTATAACCCTTACAGGATTTTAATCAGAAAATAAGTGAAAATTATTTCATATTTTATAGATAGCATTAAAGGGAGACAATTTCAAGGGACATATATTCTCTGAAAACAAACTGAATTCAAAAGTTAAAAAAATGTTTGGGGAGTATTACAGCAGATCAATCCATTAAATTGTATACATGTATTTATTTTCTCAAAGTGCACTTTAAGATAATTTTGCTAGCCCACGGGATATTTTATATTTGTTACACTAGGGAAATAAGGGAAACAGAAGTACACCTGGTTCTTAAAAACAACATTTTATATAAAAATCCTTTAGAAATCAATAAAAATAAATAGCCTAAGATGATAAAAACTGAAAACGTAAATTTACTACACCACATTTAGCTCTGTAAGGTATCTGAAGAATTCAACTCACATCTATCCTGATAGATGTTTTAAAACACTATGTGAACCATCTCTGAAATTTCCTTTGAAGTGAATTGATCGTAGGGGAGCTCAGAGCAGGACCTTGGATGGAAGCCAAGAAACACTCTATAAATAAGCATAGGCAAGGTTGAGTCTGAGTTTTTCTTTAAAAATAAAAAATAATCATAGCAGTCTCTACCATTTAAGATATTTTCATTGCTGTCCATTCATCTTTGCCCTATTATTTATATGCCTATCAACTTGGATTTACAATTTTTGGATACATATAGCTTGTATATAGTTCAAATGGCATAATTTGCTCTTCTGAGACTACCTCTCCAGAAAAAGTATATATTATTTTGGATTGTTTCTCCCTTTCTCCAAGTTATTTTAGAAATCATCTTTTTCAGGAACCTAAAGTATCTATTAGGATCAGTTCCATATCTTTTGATAGTCCATTATTTCTGTAAGCAGGAATTTTTTTTTGGAGAACATCAATGTTCAAGTTGTTTCTCAAACTCACCACCCCATATGAGCCTTGGTTTGCTTGTTTTGGTAACCATGTATGATATCCATGCTATTTTCAATTGAATTTTTCTTCAAATTATATATTTGTTACATCTATTTTAAAGGGCTCTTAAGATGATTAAAACATGATTCTTGAATTATAATTACTGTTTTTTTTTTCCTACAGTATTCTTTGAGTCAATCAACATTCATGTTTATATCAAACTTGTAGAAATCTTATATCATGGTAAAAAGCAATAAGAATCCTAAAGTTGTAATTTAGTGAGACAGAAATTCACTATAAATAAAAAAGGAAAATAAAAACCCATATTTTGTAAGAGAATGGGAATTTCTCATGACATTTAAGGAGATGATAGGAAATTACCTGGCAGAAATATTATTGGATGAACTCTGGCACTGAAAAGAAAAAGTTATTCCAATTAGTTTTTGAAAATACTTTGACTGTGATAGCTTGCTATTATTTCATTATCTTGGTCAAAACTGGTGAAAATTTGTTTCTGCAAATCCAGTATCTTCAAAAACAAAAAATTCTTAGCTGTAAAAACTAGTGGAACTTATTATTATTAAACATTAAAAACAATTATTCCCATAGTAAATAGGAGAGCAACAAGCAACATTTAAAAAACAGGAGGGTAGTAGAAATTATACTTCTAGTCAAAATCAAGATTTGATTTGCTAAAAATAATCTGATAACTTTACATAGTCTATAGAATGATACTTTTAGAGACTACTGGAGGAAAACAAGAAACATCACAGATTTTAGTATTCAAATTTGGAAAGGAAACATTGATCACAGACACTCACAGAGTTCAAAGGAATACCCTATTGAAAATAAGCTGCAAAACCAGAGCAACGATAAAGATACATGTCCTTAAAACTGGAGCAATGTAGCATAAAATGGCACCCTGAGAAATTTTATTACTGAATTACTCCCAACACCTGTAATTTTGGAATTTTCTCTATCTATTGTCTCCAGATTCACAAAAATATAGCTTATGATTAGTTCCTGAGTATGTTACAACACCTGCTCCTGTCATTTAAAAATTGCATCATAACAGATATCAAAGTAATGTTATTTTGTTCATCATTCTTTTGTTTTAACCTTGTTGAGAAAAACACATCCTCCTATATTAAAAAACATGTATTTCTAGGAACTGCTTTTTTAATATGTTGCTTCACTTAAAGTCCAATTTGCAAAAACTGATAGATGACTTTAAGTGAGAACTTACTTTACTCTCAGGAATAAAGTGTCCGATTTTACACATTTTTGCTAACTGTTTTGTTGTTTTGTTCAACTACATGTGATGATACAGCATATCGGAACAAAGAAAAAGGATATAAGTTAGCAGGAAATCTACCAGTACAGTTAAATTTTTAAAATTCCAAATTGAAATATAAAGTAGAATAAATGAGAATGGAAAAATTTTAAGCCGATTTTAAATGCAAACAAAAACATAGCAATTTTCAAAAAAGATGGGAATTCTTAAAACTGTTAAGTTTTATTTCATTTAAAAAATGATGTTACCACTAATACCAATTCTCTCTATATAGATACATATAGATAATACAAATAAAAAATAAGTTGATCTCTAGATTAATGTGAACAGATTGTCTAAAGTACATATGCCTAAAGTATATATCTAAAGTATATACTATATATAAAGTATATATCTAAAGTATATATCTAAAGAGATATAAAGCAACTCAATATTTATTGCAAATTGGTTTAGATGAGAATAACATATTCTGAACCAAATTATGTTGTGCAAGATGATCATTATTAGAGTGGTACAAAGTGTCCCCTTAGCTTATTAAATTAAGGAGTGACATGGAAATTTGTAGTCACTGTTTAAGAACTTAACATTTTTGAAATTTCCAGAGAGGGACCAAGTAGGTAAAAAACAGTGATGCCCAGGTTAAGATTATAAAAGGTAGCTTTAGTCAAGGTGACCAGGGTCATGTGGTGGTTGAATTAAGGTGTTTGTTTTATTTTTAATAAAATGAAAGTATCTTACAAATTTAATTCCCTGGTTTATTACCAAGTCTGTGCATGGAAATGAGAATTAAAAGCATGAAGAGTGCACAGGCATTGGGAACAGAAAAGATGGGAATTTTGAGATCTATTTTGGAGTTAAAAATGGTGAAGTTGTTGATAGTGAAAAATGAAAATGAAAAATAGAAAAAATGTAAAGAATAAAAAAAACTATAGAACTTATATTCAAATAGTTTGGTGGATAGTAGCATTACTTTTCATGAAGCAGATTGTACAGTATGATTCTGTTTCTTTATCTGTGTTTTGTTTCTGAATAGCACTTAAATGTGAAATACCTTTATGCACTCACATGAAAATTTAAAGTAATAAACTGAAAATTGGTCCCAGTAGCAAGCTGATTATGAGGGGGAAAGCTGAGAGTACAATAGAAATCACAATTCAGAAGATGTTTCCAGACTCATAATACAGATAAACATTCCAGAGAGACCATGATGTGCAACTCCAGCTAGTAAAATACAAACGTTTTTAATAATAATATTGTTTGGTTGTTTTAGACCCAACACTTTCAATATAAAACATGAGAAAATTATTTTTTAAAATGAAGTCATTTTTCAAGGGAAAAATATAAAGGTGAGAATTGACAAAATCCAATAGACAAAGCTTGAGTTATATTTTCTTGAGAGGAAAAATAATCTTTTAGCATCAGGACAAATCTTCAGAGTTATTAAGTTTAATGTCAGACACTCATTCTGACCCAAACAAGTTAATCAAACTGTGCAGAGAATGTACTTGGCCACCTACCTTTACGTTACATTTATTAGCAAGCCTTTGCAAAATAATTGCCCAAGAAGGTGCCTGGTTGCCGTTTCTGAATACAGCCCAAAGAGAGGCATAATAGTCTTAAAACTATATAACATTGTCTTGTTTTTATCATCAGACAAAAGTCGAGAGACAAATGTTTTGTGTTCTGTGATAATTTTAAGATAAGGAATGGGGTATGAGCTGTGTAATCGCAGAGCACTAATATGTGGGAAATGGGGCAAGTTTAAAAACTCATACTTTTTTCTTTTATATTTTCCTTTTTACTTCATGCAAGGCATAGAGAGTATAGAAGCTATGATAAGAAAATTCTGAAAAAAAAAAGCATAGTTCTCTAGAAGAATTGATTGACTGTCTTAGTGAAAGACAGCAGTATTCCAGGTAATATAAAAAGAATGTTTAGATGATGATATCAAATGAAATCAGTCTGTTGAACTTATTTTTTTTATGCGAGGTATTTTACTATTTAGATCTATATGCAGAGAAAGAATATAGGATATAAATTCAAAAAGAGAATATCTTAGAGTCTAGTGAAATATTCACTAAGAGGAAGGATAAATTGTAGTGATGGCTGCTGACATGAGAAAAGCAAAAATATTTGAAAACTTAAAGTAAATTTGAGATTTTAGCAGTTATTGGCTGCATGATTGGGAAGAAATTTATCACTAAATTACCTTGTGAAGAATGTGATATCCCAGGAAGTAGCTGTAACCTAAAGAGAAGAGGTTGCTAAATAGAATCCTACATTTCCCCAATATTTAGGAGTAAGGAAATTAAAGAGATGCCTCAAAGTAATAAGGGAAACTTGTCCAGAGACAAAGAATAAAGACTGAGTGGATTTAATACTCATACATACTGTTGGGTAATCTGATGATAAAACTGAGTTTATAGTGGAGAAGAGAGAGAAGTGAGCAAAAAGAAAAAAAGGTGGGAAGAGCTCAGGGCAATATGGTGTAGACCGTGGGGGCCTTTGGAGGTGGGTGTGCTGTGTGATATGCAGCTGAATAGATGGGATTCAATACTTCTGAATCATGTACAGTGATGTAAATCAATGTTATATCAACATGACATTTATTTTAAATATTTGACAAACCAAACCAAGAAATGCTGATATGTAACAAAATGATTACAAATTATATCTACTCTATGAGATATACCATGGTCATTTTTAATCACTTTCCTAAAAACATTTTTATAGTCATAGGACAGGGGATCAGGAATGTTCAAGGTGAAAAAACATAAAATCATAGGAGCAGATTGGGATGAGTAGAAAAGTCACTTAATACTAATTAAAGTTAAATTTGCTATTTTTAGGGGGATAAGCTAAGTAAAATCAAGCAAACATAAGAGGACACATTTAAATGTTTATGATAGTGGGTGTGGTGATAGGGAATGACAAAAGAGAGCATAACCTATTAGTTCCCTAAAATGATTTAAGGAAATGAAACTCAGAATACTTGGAAAGGTTGGAAGGAAATAGAGATATTCATTTGAACATAAGCCATAGGGAAAAATGGCACAGTTATAGACTGGTGTGTATATAGATTTTTACAGAAGTTGCATGAGGAAGTTGATCTATGCTGGCTTGGAAATTGTCGATTTGTTATAGGAGAAAGTAATATTTTGAAGGGATAAGTAAAATATGGATTTGAAGATTTTTTCAAAATAGAAAATTCAATTAATTATTAGAAAATAATGATGTTACTGATATGCAGATCAGTAATGAGATATTGTTTCATAATATTCATGCAAAATTTGCCCATGACCTTGATTAAACAATCTCAACGTGTGATTTCTTCAATATACAGCACTTTTTAAGACAGTGAATATGAAATGAGAGTGGAATAGGGAGAAAAGAGAATGGAACATACAGGGTTTCAAGCCCATTTTAAAATCAAAAGATCATATTTAAAAAGAAACTATAACTAATCACATTAAACTAGTGTAATAAGGATCCAATAGTTTCTCTTCGAGGAAGCAAAGAATTCTTCAGTATGTTAGCAACATAAGAAGTAAGGTTTAATTCTTGCTCTGATCACCACTTGATCAGTGTGTAATGAGTAACAATTCTATTCAACCATTTAAGGAAGAAGGGGCTTTTGGAATTGAAGACTGCTGCCTCCAAAGAGCTACTCAAAAATCCTTCACAGAATCTAAGATTCAGGTGACCAACCAACCCCCCCCACACACACACATTATAATAAGGTCATGATTTCAATACTTATATTACATTTAAAAGATATATATATATTATTTTTTTTAAGTAACATGAGTTTAAATATTGCGTATGATTTAGAAGTATTGGGTCTTCTACCTTTTGGTGTTGTTACCATGGAAGACTCATAACAAAATATCCACAAACCTCAGTCATAATGTGTTTTTCTCCCTGCCCACTTTATTTTCTCCTTTCTTGCATCACCTCTGGGATTCTCAGCTGAACAGTCAGATTTTTAGCATTTGCAATAGCTTTGGTTTTACCTGAACTTTTGTTTTGTTTGTTTATATTCCATAAATAAGTGGCACCTATCTAAAAAGAAAGAATATGCCAAGGGACTTATGGGAATCTAAGAAAATAGCGTATATCACTTAAAACCATATCCCACTGGCCAGAATACTTCCAAAGAACGAACAAAACTATATTCCTTCTAAATATGCAGGTAAGGAAAATGGAAAGACCAGCATATACTGAGTCTTTATTAAAGTGGAGACAATGAAAAGCATATAAATCCACCATTGCTACCTTTGAATTAAAATTCATAAGACCATGAACCTCTCCTATTTGTCTTTAAGGTGATCATTATATCAGAAATTAATAGGGAGAGGTAATTTAACACTTGTAATAAATAGTGATGTCATAACAAAGGTAAAAATTTCTCAAGTAACTCAAGTGAAGTAAGAGGTGAACTGACGTATTACTCTTACGATGTGACTTAAAATGAAGGAGAATTTTTATGAGAATGTGGCTTCAGAGAATAGAAATCTATTAAGGAAGACCTTACCAAAATTTACTACTAGAAGATAAATGGTCAAAAGTAATTTTTGTCTTATTTAATGGCTTAATACAAAATGAAAAATTATGTGTCATCTAACAAAATTGCAAATATTTTAAATATTTAATTTTTAAAATAAGTAAAATACTTTTACTTAGAAAAGAGGATTAAGTGATTTTTTTATTTTGATGACTTTATTATATCATAAGAATGAAAAATTAAAATGAATTTAAATCTCTATAGAATTCAAAATAAAATAAATATACATAATAACACAAGTCAATATGGAAAATTCATGGTAGGAAGAAAATAAATATGTGCATTAGACACATGTGCTGCAATAGATCCTATTGGTACAAAATCTGCAGTGTCTTAAAATTTTGAAGAAAAACATAAAATGCATCATGCTGATACTGAAGAACGACAAAATACATGCATATTCAAATCCATAACAAAAAACAAAATCTATATATGTGTTCATCTTTGCATGCTACTAGAAGGATTGCATTAGGGTCTGTTCATTTTCTCTGAATGTGCAGACTTTATGGAATGTGATAAAATAAATGTTAAATAATGCATGAGATGCAATTCACATGTACCTGTTCAGCCTTTGTCTTCAAATTTTTGCACTGGGTTATGCTGCTTATGAGAGTAGTGAGGAAGATCAGGTTTCAAAAGTGGCCACATAAGTCCTAAACTGGTGTGGTTAATGGGTCATGAGACTACAAGTAGATAATGACACCTGCATGAATATGAAATATAAAAAACAATTGGTCATTGTTTTTAAAATCAAATAGTACCCTATTGGTACAATGGATTCTATTACAATAGTCTATAGTGTTACTCTTCAACACACTTCTTTTAATTAAATGTGTATTTTAGTATGATCATTACATTACTATTTGATGTGAAATTATATATTGATTTACTGCTTACATTGTTAATTTGTGTGTATGGTACAAAATTTTTTTTGCTGTGTGCATTTTATTATGTTAATTAATGACTTTGAATAAGCTATGTTTGATTGTCATTTTTCAAAAGAGGAGAGTAAGGGTATGATAGGATTTTCCTCTGGGAGTTTTCTTTTACATTGTTTTTTAAAAGCATAATATAATGTCTTTAAAGCCATCAGACATCAAAACTGACATATTACCCATGCCCAAGTATCAAAAACGCTATGATTTTCAACAAATCTACAGACACAATGTATTTATAATTTATGAATAAGAGAAAAATACATCTAATATTTCTTTAAAAGCTATAGAATTGTAGCTATATAATAATAATTTCAAGACATGGAAAGGAATAGAATTATCTTTGATGAAACTCAAATGCATTCATTTTCATAAAACATTGAATTTCTTGTTCATGTATCATGGTTTTCTCTCATGTGGATAACAAAGAAATTATTTTGTGAAGAGCAAGACAAATAGTTCTATGATGTGGTGCTATTATTTATAATGGTTTCCTAAAAACAAAAACAAACAAAAAACAACCAATGTTGACTTGAATGCATATCTCACATTTGATAGGTTACTAATTGATCATACAATGATTTAAATTTATTATCGATACAATTAGCTATATGGAGGTTCATTATTATGTACTGTTTCAATTTTAAAAGGACTAAACTGGGCTCTGATAGTAGCTGAAGTATTTCCAATTTACCTCACAGTGCTGTTCTTAAGTTATATTACATTAATTGATGAAAATCATTTATAGGCACAAAACTAGAGCTTGGACACAAATACACACATAGCTTACTTAATACTGAGAAGTAAACAAAATAATATTTTCTTAAAAAAAAAAGAAAACGTAAGGCACATAAAAGATTTTAATCAAAGTCATTCATTTCCAAACCATCATGTATTTTTTTCCCACTATGATCTCCTTGAATTCTTTTCACCAGTTTTGTGCACTCTTGCCTTAAATTCTGGTGCCTTACTTTCAGCAGCTCCACCTTACAGCTTTCCTTGCAATTGTGCCTGGGTTACTGGAGCTGCTTCACCCCAAAGTTATAGATGCCTCAGATCCATGGTCAGTTTTCAGGGACTGAGAACGTGGGAGGTGTTGTGAAGAGCACAATGAACTATTGTCGAGGACTGTGGGTACTTGGTTTTGAGAAAGCCATTGTGAGCATACCTGGGGGAGAAATCCTATTTTGTCAAAATATTAGCAAAGATGTAAAACAATGATTCCTCATTAATAAGAAAAAAAAGAGAGGAAAAGGGCAAGAAAGGATAGGGGGAAAGTAAGAAGAAAAAAATAAGGGAAGTAGGAAGGAAAAGAAAGGAAGAAAAGTAGGGGGGGGAAGGAGGAAAGAAGAGGGAGAAGAAAGGAAGAGAGAGAGAAGAGAGAGAAAGAGATGTGCAGGGACTGAGAGTGAGGGAACTGCACTCTGGAAGGAACCCAGAGGAACTAGCAGTCCAGTGGTATAACTGATCCTGGTTTTCCAGTTTCAGGCTTCAGACTTCACCCAAAAGCACCTTCCCTGTGTCTTCCTCCCACTTCTGCGGTTTCCTTGTTCTCTCATTTATATTTCTTTGACAGAAATTCTCTTTAAATATCACTGCACTGTTAGCCTAGGGTCCCCTTTTAGAAAAAAGCATCAGAAACAGAAACCTAGGATTAGGATTAAGGGTCCGATTCACTGGGCTTCAGATTCAGAAGGTGTGAAGAACTGAATGACCTTGCCTTCTGAACTCTGAATGACCTTGATCCTGATGACCCAAGGCCCAATTTAGTAGCTCATTTATAGACAGGTTCGCCTAACAATGTTTTGAAGAGGTGGTTTTCTGTTTGTATGGTGAATGCAAGTCACTTCGCAGACATGATACAATGCTGTCTGTGCTCTCACGTATACATGGAATATAGAGAAGTAAAATAGAGTCAGGGAAAGTTGAAGTAGGAAAATAGTAGAAATCTTATTTTAAAGCTGTGGCTATCACACAGGAGAGGGAGAAGAGAGAAGAAAGAAGATAGGGAGATGGTAGATGGTGATGGAGGACTATGGGTGTCCTGGTGGCATGTATGGGGTGTTTACAGGACCTGAACGGGTAGACTCTGTACTCCAAAATCCCAAACCACATTGATTTATTGCAAGAAATTCAATTTCCACTTTTGACAAGAAAAAAAATGCCTTTATTATTTCAACAGTAAAATTAAAAAAAAACTTTATATAAAAGGTTTGAATTATTTTGTTATGATTTTGCTTTTAAGCTTCCTTCAGGATAATTGGTTATTTATTTAAATTTTAATTACTTATTCTTTTAAATATAAGTACTTTACTGCTGCGGACCGTCTGGGCGAGGTCGCAGGCCAAATGACCAGGGTTTAGCTGGGCAGGAAAGACACAGGAGCCGGCGAATGGCGAACAGACGCACACACTCAAGGGGTGATGAATCTGCTGCGATTTATTTGAGATTTTTATGGATATATATAGTGTTTTTGGCAATCAGCATTCTTTGAGTATATGCAATTAACATATTAACAGATTGTAGATTTTTCCTAGGTGTATTTAACAATATAACTTTT
>PVHY01011042.1:38389-49594 GCA_004024945.1 Uropsilus gracilis | reverse complement strand
AGTATTTCTTTGGGCTGTTTCAATTCTTGTTGTTTGGGCCTGTATTGCTATGAACTTTCCTCGCAGTACTGCTTTTGCTGCGTCCCACACATTTTGGAACGCTGTGTCGTCATTGTTGTTTGCTTCCATGTAGGTTTTAATTTCTTCTTTGATTTCCTCTTTTACCCAGTGATATTCCAGAAGCCTATTGTTCAGTCTCCATGTGGTGTTTACTCTCCTTGTTTTCTTTTCATTGTTGATTTCTAATTTGATGCCTTTATGATCGGAGAAAAAGGTTGGTATTATTTTAATCTTTGTGTGCTTGTTCAGGTTTGTCTTGTGGCCTAGTATATGGTCAATTTTAGAGAAAGAACCGTGTGCATTTTTTGTAATGTAAGATAATTGACAAGACTCCCTCCAAGAAAGGGAGGGGAAGCAAGGAGAAAGATATAAAAGGGACTTAGGAGAAAAGAAGGGGTGGGCCATTTTTGGAGGAGTATGGGTATGTGGCCATGATGACTGAGGTGCCCTGGGGTCCATGACTTTCAGCCCGGGTTGGTGAACTGACAAGTGTTAACATGCAGAAGCTGATGGTGTGTGCTAACAGAGTCTAAAGAGTTTGGAAAGTTGAACTTTGTGTTGTGTTAAGTTTAATCTAGTTTGATTCAGATGTCTTTGGAAAGGCCATAAGTGTGACTTGAGAAGATGGACCTGGTGTCTGTTCCTGTTTTACCTTGGAGTTTTTCTACTGCCTAAAGTTGAGAAAAACACTAAAAGGAAAGAAGAACATCACGTCTTGGAACACATGTTTGTAGAAAGCCAGAACAGACTCCAAAGGAGGAAAAGAAAAAAAAAAACAAACAAACAAACAAAAAAAAAAAACAAAACAAAACATTCTGGGATGTGTGCTGGTGACAAGGTGACCAGGGACTAAAGGACAGGTTGGATATGTGGTGGGGTAGCTGAGTTTTTCATGTTTATTTGTAGTGCACATAATGGGGTAACTGGGGGTTTTACATGCTTCTTTCACATGCTTATAACATTTTATTTTGTAGTACATGTGTGGGTAATCACTTTCTTACTTGTTTACTTGATAATGAATAGTTTGATCACTCTAAGAGTTTGGTTTGACTTTGAAATTGTGTAGAAAAGGGTGGTCAAAGAATTTTAAAGTTGTTTTTTTTTGTTTTTGTTTGATTTTTTTTCCTTTAATTTAATTTCCTTTAATTCAAGTAGTACTTGGGGCAAGCAAGTAGCAGGTATCTAAATGACAAAGGTAATTTTTCTGTGCAAGCTTAAGGATTAATAAAAGGGCTTTTGCACGTTTTGCATCATATTGAAAGGTAAAGGATTTTTCTAAACTAAGAAAAACTGGCAAAATATTTTTTTAGTAAAAAGTCTGCCCTTCCAATAACGAAAAAAAATCTCTAGATAAAACTGTGGGTGTTATTCTTTATGAGCATTCACTAAAGATCCCAGAACTCATCTTTCACCATTTCAATCAGAATCATCTGTATGTCAGGAAACTATTTTTGGTTATTTCTATTTTAGGTCCAAGTGGAAATTCCATTGTATTTCAGTCCAGTCTAAGTCATTCTTGTGGTTGTGTTTGTGTGTGTGTATGTGTCTGTGTTACCCTTATGGACACTGATCATTTTAAAAATGAATTAAAAAGTACTTTTGAAACTTAAGGAAAAATAGTCCTTCTCTACATTCATTTAAAATTGCATGATCAATATTTAAACAATCCATCTTTGCTGGGTAAATTATAAAGGAACATTAAGGCAAGAGATATCAGTTATTTGAGTAGGGGAAATTATATTACTAACCAGAGACAAACTAATAGTAAGAGAAACTAAAAGAATAACACTAGTACATATGTGACAAAGGAGCCATTTAGAGGAGAGTAGCCTCCCTGAACCAAGTTTTGTTCTCACTCAAGAGAATAAAGCTAGGGTCTAGGGCAGAGTCATTTGCTAGGGCATTGCACCCTGGGCCAGCACAAAAGGAAACTCCCACTGGGATTCACTGTGAAACTCAGTAGGAAGCTGTCCATTAAGGAGGCAGCCAACTTGATAGGGGGCTCCTAGCCCCTGGATGTCATTGTCACCTGTTTAAGAGTGCAGATTTTAAGGAGAATATGCTCAAATGTGAGAATGGCCCTGATAGAATTTCCTTTCATAAAGATACAAGGGGAAGGAAGAAGTAAAGCAGGATTTTTCTTTGTAATGTGATAACTCAGGAGCTGTTCCTGGAAGGCAGGAAAACAGAAATAAGGATATATAAAGAGGGCTGGAACAAAGAAAGATATTCTGATTCTGCCATTTGTGGGATGAAGATGTGAGCCATGTGAGCTTGGCCATGTGACAAGGTCTGGGGCCTGGGACCTGCAGCTTTTGGCTGCCCCAGGCTAGGAGTGTGTCTGTTAAAGGAAGTTAGGGAGTTTGGAGATTTAAACTCCGTGTTGGAGCTTGTTTTGCTGAGTTTGGCTTGCATCTGGGAGAGGTCATGTGGAAGTCAGGCCTGAAAAGAAAGTGAACTTTGCTGGTTCTGGTACTATGGAGCTTTTTTCTACTACCTGGAGGAGGACAAGGAGACGACGGCATGAAGAGTTAGTGCACACCTAAGGAAGATATCTTCGAGCATCTGGAGATGAACTCTGACTGACTGATGTTGGTGAGATGATCAGGACTGAGAGACTAAGGATTTTTGGACAATCTGGGGAAAGGACGTTGGACAATGTTGAGAAAGGTATTGACAATGTCAAAGTAATTTGGAGTTTTACTTACATGTTTCTTTTTGCCGTAATTAGGAAATCACTTTGTGAGAAATAAATTAGTCGGCACTCTGAGAGTCTTGCTTTGGCTTGGGATTTTGGTGAGAAGGCTGGGGATGGAGGAAAGAACCCACGGAAGTCTAAAGGAGGGTAAATTGAGGGAAACTAGTCTAAAGTTTAAACTCTGTTTCTAAGTTTTTCTTTCTTTAGGTCTGAGAGAGGGGGAGAGAGCTCTGAGAAGCTGGTACCTGATTTTTGCACACCAACACTAGATGAACAGTGAAGATGCTTATTAACTGCTGGGAGCCTGTTTCCTAGGGAAAAGCAGGCAGAGTCTTCAGAGTTTAAGTCAAACAGTTTAAGTCTTTTTTTTAAACCCATTTTCAAAGTTTCTGAGCAGTTACTCAAAAGAGGACAAGAATTTTACAGAGAACCTGATTCACTAGGAGGTGAAAAAACTTGCTGGAGATGTTCACCACTACATTTCTGTGAATAACTAACAAGGAATTCTCTCACTTCTGAAAAAACTTGGGAGGAAGAGTAGAATATCATCAAAATTAGGAAGAGATGCCTCCATTTGTCTCCTTGTCCTCCTCCAGGTAGTAGAAAGAAGCTCCATAGTACCGGAACCAGCAAAGTTCACTTTCTTTTCAGGCCTGACTTCCGGATAGCCTCTCCCAGATGCAGGTTAATTCTTTCTCTTGCTAAGGTCTTGAAACTGGGTGGAAAACAACAAGACTTTTTGACTTGAACTTTGAATACCTCTGCCTGTTTTTCCCTAGGAAACAGGCTCCCAGCAGTTAATAAGCATCTTCACTTTTCATCTACTATTGGTGTGCAAAAATCAGGTACCAGCTTCTCATAGTTCTCTCCTCCTCTCTCAGACCTAAAGAAAGAAAAACTTAGAAGCAGAGTTTAAACTTTAGACTAGTTTCCCTCAATTTACCTTCCTTTAGACTTCCGTGGGTTCTTTCCTCCATCCCCAGCCTTCTCACCAAAATCTCAAGCCAAAGCAAGACTCTCAGAGTGCAGACTAATTTATTTCTCACAAAGTGATTTCCTAATTACGGCAAAAAGAAACATGTAAGTAAAACTCCAAAATACTTTGACATTGTCAATACCTTTCTCAACATTGTCCAACGTCCTTTCCCCAGATTGTCCAAAAATTCTGTCTCTCAGTCCTGATCATCTCACCAACATCAGTCAGTCAGAGTTCATCTCCAGATGATCGAAGATATCTTCCTTAGGCGTGCATTAACTCTTCATGCCGTTGTCTCCTTGTCCTCCTCCAGATAGTAGAAAGAAGCTCCATAGTACCAGAACCAGCAAAGTTCACTTTCTTTTCAGGCCTGACTTCCGCATGGCCTCTCCCAGATGCAAGCCAAACTCAGCAAAACAAGCTCCAACACGGAGATTAAATCTCCAAACTCCCTAACTTCCTTTAACAGACACACTCCTAGCCTGGGGCCAGCCAAAGGCTGCAGGCCCCAGACTCCAGACCTTGTCACATGGCCAAGCTCACATGGCTCACATCTTCATCCCACAAATGGCAGAATCAGAATATCTTTCTTTGTTCCAGCCCTCTTTATATATCCTTATTTCTGTTTTCCTGCCTTCCAGGAACAGCTCCTGAGTTATCACATTACAAAGAAAAATCCTGCTTTACTTCTCCCTTCCCCTTGTATCTTTATGAAAGGAAATTCTATCAGGGCCATTCTCACATTTGAGCATATTCTCCTTAAAATCTGCACTCTTAAACAGGTGACAATGATACCCAGGGGGTAAGCGCCCCCTATCATTCTAACTTTTTTTTCAACTATCACAAAAGAAAAATTTGTTAGCTGGAACTCCAGTGTCCATAGAAGGCTATGTAAAAATGGGGTTGGAAGGCAATTAATTGATACTTGAAATTGTCTAGCTTTTTGATGACTAACTGTTCACATGCACAGCACTGTACTTGAGAGATATATTTAAAACAGAACTTGCTGTGTTTGTTTTATATTTGGATAGGTTTACATAATATTTTCTTTGTTAGGGGTTCTTTAGTAAATACCTTGAGGCAATAAGTTGAGGGTATTGCATGTTGCTTATTGCCTCAAGGTATTTACTTTGGATGGTATTCCCAGTGGATATCATACGGGCATGAAAGAAGACAGAAAAAGATATGTAGTCAAGAAAAGATCCATTATAGAACAAGTTATCTCTATGGATAATATGTTAAATTTTACTGGAAGGCTATGGAAGCAAATGAAAACATCATACTGGAAAATGAGTTTGTATAATAGCTATGGAATACTGTCATATATAAAATAATTCCCATCAGCATTTATTGAGTGCTCTTGCCACAGGAACATTAAAACAGGTGCAAAAGTAGACAAAAGAGTTTCTGCAATCAAACAACATGCTCATGCAAACAGAGATAACTATCAGCAGCTGGATATTAGGCATATATGCACTAAAATGAAAAGCCATGTAAACTCTTCAAACACTAAAACTAATATACAATTGATATGTATGTCTACTTGTAGAATGTATCACCTACAATATTCATCAACTATACAACCCAACTCATGTACAGTCCGGAAGACATGTTTGTATGGTTTGAGATCTGATTTATTAATTTATTTGACCTTTAAGCAAGAGTACATTGAGTTTCTGTTAAGTGTCTTTCATGAGAGCTACTGGAGACTTGACAGATATTACCCATATCCTCACAAAACAAAGTAAAGAAGATTTCCTTGAACTGGTATGGTACTAAAGGCAATCATAAAGGGTAAAATCTAAAACTTAAAACATTACAAAAATATCCAAATTATGCAAAAACAATTTTTACTATTTAGGAGTGTGTACTAATGAAAATGTAGTGTCTTGAAATGTAATACTATTTATTTCAATCTTATTAGAAAAACTTTATATTTATATAATATAATATAAATTAAAAAATATTTTTACCTCTGATTAATATAAAATTTTATGAACCAATGTTGCTACAATAAAAAATATATATTTGTATATACATTTGAAAAATGAAACTATAATTGATATGTTGTTAGAACTTGGGGGAAAAAAGGTTTCCTTGAATAAGTAAGTATTATGTAAAAAAGTTTAAAACTGGAGTAACAAATCTAACTTTTTATTCATGCTATATAATCTATATATGTTACATATATATGCTATATATATTTCTCTATATATACAACATATATTTCTATATATACAACATATATTTCTATATATATACTATATATATTTATTTCTATATATATAACATATATATATATATATATATATATATATATATATATATATATATATACCATATATTTCCCTAGGAAATTTGTGAAACTGATATTAGTGCTAGTAATCTCCACTTTGGGTTCATATGTAGTTACAAGGCTCAAAGATCTCTATATTACTAATAAACATTGGTTGCTAGACTCAGAAAATTTAGCATTTTTAGTAAATAACTAGAAAAGTATATCAATTAATTTAAAGTAAAACAAGGCAAAGAATAGAATAATGATAAAATTATAATTTTTAGACAAGACAGCTGCAAAGAATGATAAAACACATTGTTAGAGACAGTATGTATGAATTGTTAAAAGCCATTTAGCTTAAGAAATCAAACAGAACAGAAAAAAATACACCTAAATATTTAAATGAGTCTATTAAAGGTGAATATTAGCATAGTGACTGTGTACACACTCTGTTCAAAAACAGTGCTATCTTTGATTCCAACTAGATATAATTGATTAATTGATTCACCAACTATGTAATATTTATTGGATACCTATTATGATATGTTTAGATGTTTAGGAATTAGCAGAGGATGAAACAGAGTTTTTGGCTTTCTTTTTCTAATAGTGTGGAAGACAAATATAAATAAGCAAATAATAGCTAATAAAATGATTGCAAGTAGTAGAAAATGTCAGAGACAATGGGTATTGATGACAAGATGTCTTAGCTAAGAAAACCAGTGAAGAGGCCTCTGAAAAGACTGATACATTCTCAAAGCAGTAGAAATAACATTCCAGTTTCACATGAACACATCAGCATGTTCCACCGGTGGTACATGCATACACAGCTGAGCTTCAATAATTCAATTCACTTAATATAAATTGGCCCTTTCCAGTGGAGAATAATACAAGTAACAGAGTCATCCAACAATGGAACACATGAAATATGCTCCTGCTGCAAATGTATTAAACGGAGTGAGTAAGGAAAAGATAGAGATAGTTTGAGAGGTCCTGAACTTAGGGTACCTTGTTCCACAGGATAATAACTAATAAAAAACACAAAATAATAACTCTACTCAAAATAGATTCTTGATTTCCATTGTTCCCAAACTTTTTTCTGGTTGGTGTCCTACTTGTTATTTGCGATTAAATCAATTAGCTATCCCACAAAACATTTGAGGTTATTCTTGAATCCTTCCTTTTTCATATGACAAAACACTAACAGTTTCAGTCAGGTTCAGGAAATAAATGTGCCTCAGCACTATCATGGATAAGCCAGTGATTCTAGCAACTATAGATTACTGCAATGAATTTGTAGTAAAAAAAAAAAAACAACTGTTTATCATATCATTCATCTTCTGTTTCTCTGCTCACTTTCCTTAACTTTATCCTTTACAGTATCCTGAAATTAATACTTTCATAATGTATCTATTATTTATATGATGGTCAATTCATAGTATAGATATTATGTCTCATGTATATAATCTCCCAATTGCTCTGTTTTTCTGGAAAGCTCTGATTAAACAAAACTATTATATTATGTAACTTGTTATACAACAATATGCCATATTCAAAAGGGATTCTTTATTTTGCATATAGACAGATTTGTTATAATGAATGAATTACATGATTCTAGAAACTAAGATGTCCCGTAATCTACCATCTGAATGGGAAATAAGTTGTATAATTCTATTCTGATAGCAAGAAGGCTTGGGTAGAAGTAAGGTCAATGGTGTCACATTATTTCTAGATGATCTAATATATAGGATGTGTCTTCCAAGGGCAAGAGAAAACTGACAGAGTTTCTGACTCAAACAACATTCAGGAAGAGAAGCAAGGGACTAATTCTTTCTTTGCCCACCTTTAGTTCTATTCAAGTCCCCATAGGATTGGATGGCATTCATCCACACCGAGGTACACACTGAGTCCATTAATTCAAAAGCTAGCATCATTCCAGGAACACCCTCACAGACATGTCTAGACACAATGTTTAATATGAAAATCCCAAGATGCTGTCAAATTGACATGGCAATTAGCCATCAGACATAAGACAACAGGCATCAATTATGCCAATACTTCTTTGGGGATAGAAATTCAGGCACAGTTTAACTTCAGGGTAAAGCCCCACTATCTTTGTGATGGCGAGGACTAGGTACAATTTGATATTCAACTGGGAAGGATCTACTTCCAATTTCAGTTATTTGTGGACTGTCAGACTGAGGACTTCAGCTCCTCACCATGTTTCAGCCAGATGTCATCCTTGGTTCTTTGCCATGTACGTCGCTTGAAAGGGAACCTGGCAAGAGATGGTCTGCTGGCGAGTGGAAGCTGATGTGATATAACCATTCTGCCCACTGATCAGCCCTAAAAACAAAGCCCTACATTTTTGGTATTTGTTTGGATGGACTCCTACTCTTGGGAGCAGAATATTCCATAAAGTGTCTATTGCTGCAAAACCACCACAATTATAGAAGTTTGAAAAACACATTTTTAACATCTAGTTTTGGTGGGTTAGGAATTGGGATATGGATCTCAATTTCAAAATGTCTCATAAAACTGCTGTCAAGGTAAAGTCCTTGCTTGGGTCTCAGATGAGGTCATGGGATTTGTTTCTAAGTCAATGGGATTATTTTAGACATCTGTTCTTTGTAGAATCTTAGCAGTGTCTCAGCTTGCTGTCAGCAGGTGGTGATCCTGTTTCTTGCCTTTTGGGTTTCTCCACATGGCTAATTGTTTTAATGCAGACCACAAGGGACAGATACAATAGATTAATTTGCTAGCAAGATAGAAATTATAATCTTCTACAACCTAATCACAAAAGCAACATTTCATCATATTTGTTATATTTCACTTGCTAATAGTAACTTTTAGACACCAGTCATTTTTTTTTAAGGTGTTAAACAAGCATGTGAATATCTGGAAAAAGGGATAATCAGTGGCAATTTTAGGATTGATCTACCATATATAAAATATATATTAGTTCTTATTTCCCTATTAAATACCAAAGTGGTTTTGTTTTGTAGTTGATCAGATATGAGTAGATATTCTTTCCTGGAAATATGCCTATTATGAATATCTGTCACAATCATGTATATCTTGAACAGTTTGGTTTTAGAAAGGAAAAATATTGTGATTCCCATGAAAGTTAATCAGTAGCATGGATTTTGTGGATTAGCCATTAGCTATTAACTTTTCCCCTCAGGTTTTCAGTTTTTCTCTTTTAAGTACTATATTTTAAATGTAAAATTTCAAAGCAAATAATCAACATATGAATTTTTGTTTAACATAAAATTTCCTGGCAATGACAATGATATAAGAAAATATATAAATAAATATTAAAAAATATAGGCAATGACTTTTAATGAGGTAAAAATAGACTTGGCATTGCTCATAATGAAAATAAAAGCAAGGGACAACTATTAAATAATATATTCTATTTGCAAAATTTGGAAAACTTTACATATACTCCACTGGATTAGGGTTTTAGTTGTACTTGTAGATCTAGTTTAAATCCTATGTTAATATTCCACTAATTAGTCATTTAAAAATCTGAGTTTGTTTTATTTTGCAGTCTCTACTTTATGTTCTAGTTCATTCATGATGGTACAATAGGTTGGTTAAAAAAATGAGTATATTTTCATGATTCTATTCCTTTGGGTGTTAATGTTAAAAAGATAAATGCATAAAATATCTATCTTTTTGGCTTTCACAGCCAAGCAGTAATTAAAAAAAAAAAAAAACTTAAAAAAAAAAACCACTATAACAAATGCTTAAAATTAGTAAAGTGGTACAGAAATACCATCTCAAGAGAAACTAATTTTGACTGAGGTAATGGTGGATAAGTGAAAATCAAGATCTTGGCTTTGAAATGTAAGTAAAGGAAAGTTGGCTATTACAATTACATAAAAATGAATTAACTGAAGGACAGCTTGAAGAGCACAATGTATCTCTTGAGTACTAAATATGCATTTATTGGGTGAATACAAAATCTGCAGTAAGACAATAAAGGGCAAAATTAGAAAGATTAAGTTTTAACAGTTATTTTGAGTAGGTTCACTGCTACCTTGACTGTAAACATTGATGTAAGATTTGCTTGAACTGAGCTTTTAACATCCTCACTTGAATGAATACTCCTCCAGGCAAGCCAATAATAATCAATTTTCCATCTAAAGTACTAAGTACATTTTCTATTCAAGCCCTGGAAATTACCATTTATACTTTTCAACATAGGAGCAATATCAACTACTATTCATTAATTTAACCAACATGAGTTATTATTATTATTATTATTATTATTATTGAAAAAAACACTCGAAGGAGTTTGGACATGTGTGTCTGAATACCTACCCAACATTCAGTTGTTTAATTACTTCCTGTCCAAGCTCCAAAAATCGCTGAAAACAGAAGATACTACTATGGATTAGATCACATACATGTTGCCAGGAAAAAAAAAAAAAAAAACATATTCTAATGGAAAAAAAAATGTCCAGTATTCATGAGAAAATAAGTTCACCAATTGAACTAGGTTTTAAAAGAGAGTCTCTCTCACACAACCTAGCAAACTTCTTCACTATGGTTATAGCAGCACTATTTCCAATAGCTAGATATGGAAACAAGGAAAAACAGGAGAGTGGATCAAGAATCTAATAAGTAAATGCACACGCACATGTGTGCACACACATACACACACACAAAGAGAATACTACTTAGCAATCAAGAGTAAACAAACAACTCATGCCAATACACCATTTACAGCAACATGGATGGAGTTTAAAGGGATTACATTCAATGAAGTAAGCTGGAAGGAGAAAGATAAATACCAGATGGCATCATCTATGTCTGGAATATAGAAAAAAACAAAGGGTCAGATAAAGACAAACTTTTATTATAACACTTGAAAGCCCACCATACAACTGAAATATATTACAGAGGAGGGAAAGGTGAGGACAGTGGGGGGAGAGAACAAATGGCTGTGGTGGGCATTGTGTGGTAAGAGTGTTTGGTCACTATAGCTGACAGGGGAGAACTTATACTGTCAAGTCACAAGAAAGGATATAAAACATGGCAGTTTAATAACAAGTCAATAAGTAAATAAAAATATCAAGGAGATATTATAGACCAAAAGACTTTGTGTATGTTCTTCTCATAATCTGCAAAAAAAAAAAAAAAAAAAAAAAAAAAAAAAAAAAAAAAAAAAAAAAAAAAAAAAAAAAA
>PVHY01011042.1:0-38289 GCA_004024945.1 Uropsilus gracilis | reverse complement strand
TTTAGTAAAATTGTTATTTCTAAAGACAAAACCCATATGTCTTGATTTCTTGCCTATAAGTTCTTAATATTAAAGATAAAAGGGAACTCACTCTGCATTATTATTATATTTTTGAAAAGGCAGTGGGAAAAAAGTTGTTTTTTTAAAGCTTGAGATCTCCAAAAGAAAAAGAAGTAATCATCATTAATATGCTTCAAAAATATCTGAAATAAAAATAAAAAAGTAAGAAGAAACTAGTCAAAACATAACAAATGATATCAAGCAACTTTATTGGCAGTGTGAATAATGAACACTCAAAATAAATCAGGAAAAACTCAAAATGAAAAAATGTAAGAAATGTATGCCATTCCAATGCTCTACTTAATGGGGCATAACAAGGGAGACTATCTTTGAATGAAAATCATTCTAAATTGACTTTACCTTTCCAAAATATAAGTAATGTCAATTAAAACTAACTTCTCTGATTATTCTATGACTGCTTTTATAATGATTTCATTACATTTTGAGAGTTGATATGTAAGCATAATAAAAAAAGGTATCAGGAAAAACATGCCAAATTATTTTTAAGGTAATTTTAGAAGATACCAGGTCTTTTCATTTTCCAGTGCAGATCATTAAAATAATCAATGAGAAATAAAATAAACTTTATCACAATTACTGTCACTCTGCATAGTCCAAGAGCTTTTATAGTGATAATATTTCAAAGGTAGTTAAAAATGTAAAAATCCAAATTGTGTCCAGATTTACTGATCAAAATCCTCATTTAAGTTTACCTCTAGATTCTCTGGCTACACATACAAAATTTCCAAAGTACTTTCCTAAGAAAGTTAGCATAAGCAGAGATAAATTTTTTGTCATACAACACATTTTCATTTTATGCTTTTCTCTAGCTTTCATTTCATTCTAATGTCTAGTTAGGACTTCTGCCTATACATGCGCAAATGATAGGGGACTTAACGGGTGCTGAGAATCGCTGAATGTGATCATTTGATGCACTTAAATCTCACATATCTAGAATCTCAATTAATTCCTAAAAGAAACTGTGCATCATGGTTCAAAATTCCATAGTTTTGTAGTTTCCTTTCAACAGTCTTTCATACCTAAAAATATACTAAGTTTATCATTGATTGAGTTGGATTTTCCAAATTGAGAAATATCAACTATTTATGTACAGAATTCGCTGAAACTGCACAGAACACGATACAGGTTCATGCTATCTGGTGAGAACACGGAACATCCAAAACTGCTCACGAATTTGTGATGTATTTGTAGTCATAATTTGCAAAATTGCTTATGAATACAATACTACTTAAGACTAAGAATCTGGATTTTTGAACCACAAAATTGTTTATGTTTGAGCAATATTAGACTCATTGGAGAATCAAGAAAATTAAAATGTCAAGGACAATTACATTTCCTGTAGTAATCACAAGATTTCTTTGATAAAAATCCTTATAATACTCACATGATTTCCAAGAAAGCTCTTATGGTTTTGACATAAGTCATATCTAAAATAATTTTGACTTAGTGCCTAGAGATCAACTTAGCAAAAAATTCCATGTTTGAAAAAGAATACTAAAACTCTCCTATAGCTTTTGTTCTTGGGAAAGATAAAAATCCTGAAAGTAGATTACTGACAATTTTATTTTATTTTGTGAAGTACATTTTGAAAAGTTAATCTACATTCATCTTCATATAATGAGGGAAGCACTCTCAATATTGTACACTTTATGGAACTATATGTAGAACTTACATATGTTATAGATATGAAGAATTTATTCAAAAAAACATAGTCATGAAAATCAGAATATAATAACTAAAATGACATGAAGTATTTACATGAACTTGCCCCATTAATTAAGTTTTCTAATAAGTCATTCTAAATTTTAAGCAGATCTTTCTATCCTTAGAATATAAATTTAATCTTATCTGTAACATTAATGTTTAATAAAATAGCTTTTATTTGTTACTGGATATATGACATTTTATTGTATGACTACTGTGCAGATGTTTTTGCTGGATAAATTTGTGGTTGTCCTTTTCTTTTCAATAATGGCAGAGAATTTCAAATAGCACTTGCCCTGGCAATTGGCATATTAAATAAACTGTTCATTAATTAAAAAATAATAGTTTTCTCACTTCACTGATAGTAAATTATATTTTCCTATTGCTAATAAAAATTATATTTATTGTTTTTGATAAAAAACATTGCTGGAAATCCATTATTATTGTATTACTATTTTCCCAATTATATTGGCACTCAAATAAAAAAAAAAAAGTACAATTCTGACCGTATTCAAAAGGCAACCAAAAATAAAACTAAGGTATAACTTCAAAGTTCATATTTATACAGAGCCTGCAGTACTACCACTAACTGCATAGAGTTTTCACCTATATTATCTTATGCTAGGCTCTCCGTAAGCTGTTTGATTTATCAATTCAATAAGCTTTTTGAGCTTTTTGGAGCCAGTATCTCTGTAGGGATTTTCTATATGTGCCTATAGAAAGTGACAATGAATATAAAAACTGTTATTATTGTTCCAAGCTGCTGAAGGCAGGCAGTTCAGTGGTGATTATGATGGAAGAGAAAAAGCTACAAAATTGATCCAGCTTAATTTAAAACTATATAACATATATCACTACTTGATGGAATACTAAGTTTTCCTACTGTTTATTTGGATGTTTCACTGTGTGAAGTTCTTTGCATTTTAATTACCTTGAATTATTAATCAATTTCAGATATGACCAAACTGTGATCATGGATAATAAGTAATTATTTTCAAAATCACACAAGCGTACAACCTAGATCTTGATTTAGAGTCAATCTGATCACATAAAAACATGCTGTCCTGTAATTGTTCTAGTTAAGTGTGCATCTGATGAACAATGACTGTTTTATTAGTTAGCAAGAAAATGACCACTTTTGCAAACTGCAAAAACTAATTTAATTGTAACACAAATAATGAGTTTTAGGGAAAGAACATTCATTTAGATGGTGTAGAGTAAATGAATTGGTCAGGCTTTTTTCCCCACCATTAGCGTCTACGACCAGCACCTGTGGGGTTGCACCCTCCCAGGATTGTCTATACCTGGCTCAGTGAGTGTGCACATTCTTGAGTAGGCACATCTGGGTCTGGAAGGCGAGGGTAAGAGGGCCACATTACCCTGGGGAGAGAGAACAGGGGAAGGCAAGCACAGGATGGAGAGCTCAAGACCTCAAAGGAGATTTCAAACTTGAGAGAAAGATCCAGGTGGCTGTGTCATTGTTGACTGTTTTGTTTTTTATTTTTTTTCTTTCAATTACTTGAAAATTCTATGCAGCTAATTCCAAGGGCTCTGGTGTTCCTAGCTGCTCAAACTTGATGAATCTAGCCAGACTGGAATGGTTGCAAAACAAATGGTTATCTTCTGTAATCTAGTTAAGACTATGACTAAACATCTGGTTTGAGCAATGTAGAGGGTACTATTCTCTTTCATGGAAAAAAAAAGTCTGTAATGTTTCTACGGATGATGCTGACCTTTATTGTGAAGTGCTTATTAGATAGCTATATAGGGATTATCTGTGTGGAGGTGGCTGAATCATTCTTACCCAAATACATTTGGAATATATCATTCAAAAATGGTGACTGTCAAGTGAAATATATTCAGGCCCTTTATTTCAATTTTTTCCATTTAAAATACTTACATATACATATCACTAAATGAGCCATTAATTGCAAGTTTTACTAAAATCTATAGTATTAATCATTAATAATGACATAAAGCATAAAGATGTGATCTAATAATATTACATAAAATATGTAATCTACTAATAATATTAACAGCAGACAAAATAATGAAAGTTTTCAATGATTATTTCATTTTCTGTCAGGTCTGTCATATTTATTTTAACATATTATATATTGACAAGTTTTTCCACAAGACATGATTGTATATGATCATTTTAGAAGGAAAAGTACCAATCATATTTATCTGTAGCATAGAAAAATTAAACTTAAAAAAATGTTTTCTTGTGAGCAGGTAACTATCAGATATGCAGAATACAAATAATAATGTAATAGCAATATAAAATATGGGTTTTAGTGAGGTAGGGCAATTGGTAGAAAATCTCATTAAAAGGTTATTTCAAATTATTTTAAATAGGGACTTGTATGTCAGACTTACATTTTACATAAGGTACAAAATAAAACAAGAAAAGTAAACTCAAGGGTGGCAAGTTTGGGAATGAAAACAAGAAGTTGAGGGATTATTTTTATAGCATATAATATACTGGTTAGCAAAAACAAACTAAAATAGAATCATGTCTTAATTTATTGAGTTTAGCACATATATGGAAAAATATCTACAAATATCTCAACTAGTTTTCTCTTTGGGAGGCTGAAGAATGGTGGTTCACTTATTGAAAGAGGAAATAAAATGAAACATAGTAGAGTCTGATGATGATTTTGTTTTTTAAACATTTGGCTTATGATCCCTCCAGGACTTTCAAAGGAAATAAAAATCAAGTTGATAGGCTTAAAAGACTGATTATAAAGAAATACCACATGAATAAAAGATAAATAGGGGGTTCTGAGAGTGAGTATATATGGAAAAGTCTCAGATTGAATTTCTGTGCTTGAGACTATATAATCTGTTTAAGAATTTAAACAGTCACAGATTGACTATATAATCTGTTTAAGAATTTGTTCCATGAAAACCAGTCTGACTGAGAACAAAATGGCTTTCCAACATCTTTATATTCTCTAAACTATTATTACCCAATTGAAATGAATTAAGTTATGAAAATTATTGATCTGATTATATTCATTGCAGACCACAAAATGAATATAACCATTTTGATGAAAGCTTAAAAATATGAGGAATGTGTTTTCTTTAATTACACATAAGATAACAAATTGTGAGATTTGAGTGAAATACATACTCTCAATGAAAAGACACAAAAGAAGGGGAGAATAAACCCTAAGTTAAATTTAGCAAATGTTTACATGTATAAAGTTTAAAATGAGCTACAGTAATTCTTATATTATTTTCCTTTCAGGTGTTATTTGAAAATTCAACATAACTATAGATAAACCATCTCTAACTGTTTAAAAAATATTTTAGGCAAATATAGAAATGTTATTTTTATGTTTTGAGAAATAATATGTAAATCACAGAAGATAAATTATATACAGACAGATATATTACAGATAAATTATATACAGAAGATAAAATTACATACAGACATGTTCTATTTAAAATATTATAACTCCCTTATATCAAGTTGCCAAGTAAAAATAGAAAATTTCAGGATTAACTGTCACCTACAAATGTAGCAGTTCAAAGAGTGTCACTAAAAATAGACTTCATGAATCTTTAACACTACCAAATGCTTTAAGAATGTGAAATGGTAAAATAGATATTGGACTGAGAATCCTTTTGAGAAATTCATTACTTCTCAAATTTATGCCTTGCTAGGAACCTTGATAATTTTTCTCCTTTCCTATAAAATCATACAAAAAGATCTGATCAGTTTCATCAACTGAATGGTGGGTAATTCTATAGAACCAGTTAATAATGAATAATGTATTAGTTACTTTGTAAAAGTTTGTATTTATTTAGGGAAAATGTAAATAAATATTAACTGAAACATATTCATTACTATTTTTAATTTAAAAAAATTCAAGTGTCAGACTAGTCACAAATCAAAACAATGATTATAATAAGTTTCCATATTCCCAATCCTTAAAGCAAATTAATAAAGATAAATAAAGGTAAGTTATCAAAAATATTCATATTCACTAATAAAATTTCAAAATGCATGAGAATTTGTCACTGTAAAAATAAAGTATTGATATAAACATACTTTTTTCTAAAAAGGTATAATACTAAAAGTCTGCATTTTTATTTTTTTTAATTGCATTGACTTTAGCCTACATGGAATTAAAAATCAAGTGACTATTTATGATTATTTTAGTTTGTAGTATTTTCCCCAGATATCTTTAAGAACTAAATGGCATGAACTAATTAAATAATCCATCTCTGTCTTTTCTACAATATTCCAATTTTAGTAGGCTGTCTGAATGAGCTATAATAGGGAATTCCAAAGTCTAATTTGATTATAAGTTATAAATTGATTTCTACAGGACCAACATATCGAAAGACAAACTTGCACACTGACACATGTAGATACAAAATAGACATTTGAACAAAAGCATAAAATGAACTATCAGGTCCAGAAATAAAGATTATATATGCAAATTATGTAAGATCTACTATATCTTTCAACATTTTTGAATAATTATTCAATGTCCAAGGTACTATACTAAAGTCTAAACCCAGATCAATTTTTTAGAGGAAAGCCAAATATATTAGATATATTAAAACATATTCTGTGAAGTTATGTAAAAACGATTAAATATCTGTCACGGATAAATATGTCCACCAACTCCAAAATCAGAAGAGCAAGTAAAGATGAGAAAACAGTGATGAAGCAGAAAAAAGATTAGACCAACAAACTTAGAAGGGAGTAAAGAACATAGACTATAACTAAGCAGAAGAGAGTGTCAACATGAGCATGAACCAGTATCAGCTGATCAATGTTAGAAAATATTAATTGGAATGTAGCACATAAGACCTTTTTATTCCAGCTGCTTAATTTTTCTCCAAGCCTAAAAGTGCTCTAAAAATGATAGCCTTTAATATCAAAAATGTTTAAGTACTATTTTATCCAGAAAATTCACTTGTAGAATATTCACAGGTAATTCAGAGATGTTTTAGAAACAATTTGCTTTTCTTATATTATTTTAGCTATAAATTGGAGTCATACTAAATTTCTGTATACATTAAAAACTATGGCACAAACTATTCAACAATAATAAGCCATTTTTATTTCGGTTTAGAAGATCAATGGCACTGGTGAACACTTGTAACTCATAATCCACATATATGAATAAGTAAAAAGTATATTTGTATATGCATGTAGATAAAGTTGGGCATATACTGAAAACTGTATCATTGCATAATTTTCATAGTGATGTTTTTATACAATGCTTGTACATTTTATATAAGTTTTCCTAAATCATTTCTAACTATTTTGACAAATATTTTGTAATATTTGCTCGAGAACATACTTCATGGTATGTAGAACTAGTATGCATAAAACCCACATCTTTGTAACCTTCATAAATTGTATTTCCTTTCATTTTATTAGGTCAATTTTAACCTAGACATCAATTCTTATAAATGTAAGAGCTGAAGTGTCACTGTGGTCTTCGTAGATATGAAGCTATCCCATAACCTGCAAAGGTTTCTGAATGAATGGGGGTTTTCTTTTCAGTTGCCTCTGCTAGCATATTATCTCCTGCTGATTCTTGACATAATGCTCATATTTTGTTCAGGCTTTGTTCATTCCAGTTGATCCAAATGGGGCCAATTGTGCTCTGCAGTGAATTGATGGACCTCTGAAATATAGCAGAAAGAAACTGTGCATTCCTAAAACTTGTGCAATTATCCTAGTAGTAGGATTTAGGCAATCATTCACATTCACATTTCTTTGTTAACAAGGGCTCGTGCAACACAGTATCTTAAATAATGCTGCTCTCAGGCATAGCTCTCCATTGAATCCAAGTTAAATAAATGAAATATAATATGCTTATTTATCTTTTAGTATTGATCAAATTTGTACTAGGGGCAACATTAAATTGATAAGAATAACACTGAAATATTGTTTTGTAGCTTTTATTTCTATGACATGCAAATAAATTATTCAAAAGTATTATATCTTGCATTCACAGCTTTTCAAAATCTTTTGGCCGACATTAGTGTAGATAAAATTACTTTTATAAGCTACATTAACTTATTTAACTGTCCATTTGAAATGGGAAAACAGTACATGTGAGTTCTATAGATTGAAATCTGAAGAACAAATGAAATGTTTCACTAATCATTGCTGAGAAATACAGCTGAAGAAGCTGCTTTTACTAAGTCCCATTAGCAATACTGAAATTTACACATCAAATTAGCCATGCATTTATTCATTTGCAGAAAAATGAGAACATTACTCTATAGAGATAAATCTAGGTCCACAATAGGGACATTAAAAACTTATTTAAATTAATAAGTGAAAACAATGAGCCAAAATAATGATCTTCACTCAAGCAAACAGCGTGACATGAGTTACACAATAGATTCATTGTGTACAAATTATTTGATTTCAAAAATCTCAAATACTGTGGCAGAATAGTAACTTCCTTTTTATTGATATATAAGAATGTTTCAGTCATATTGAAAATCATCTTAAAATTTAACCTACCACAAGGGGTGCTTTCCCTGCTAACTTTATTAAGCAATTTTAATTAAAGGAATTAAAATTTCTCTTAAATGTACTTTAGTTGATAGGATATTGGAAACTTAAAATGACAACCCAACAAATAAAGACATAGAGCTGCTAAGAAGGTTCACAGGGCAGAGTACAATGGAAAGGGATACGATCTTTGAAATATAGTTCTTAGGATCCCACTTTTATCACCCGAGAGAATATCAATACAGTGCAATATCAATTTTGAATATTGTTCTTACACTTCTTATGTCAAAATATATGAAACAATAAATTCAAAGGGAAAACATAGAATATACTTTCCAGAAAGTTTATATTACCTCATTAGACAGTGTTGTTTTCTACTATTTAATTACGGAATTACTATTTAATTACGGAAAGTGTACTGAAACATTTAGTAAACAGATATGATTTCCCCACTTATATTTGAAGTAAGAATGCATCTGCTGCATTTGACAATTTAAAACCATGTCTTGTCTAATATAGTCCATTGACCACCAGACCCTGAAAGAACGTTTGGTAAGTCAGCATGGCCACATATTTCAGCATCCCGAAACCTGCTATATGAAGGATTCTTTGTGCCACAATGAAGTATTTTTGCTATAAATGACTCACAATAATATAGAATTTTATGTTCCAAACAAACAATATTTTATTTGGGCATCATAATGAACTAGATAAAAAGCATTTCAAAGACATAATTTTAAGGACTCAATTCATTTTAAATAAACTATCGTACTAAATTGAGAATAGTAGTTTCTTAACATATATTGAGAAGTTGAGGAAAGATACCAACTACAGAAGTTCATACAAAATAAGTGTGTTCTATAAAAAATAAACTGCATTGATTTTTTCAATATATTAGGTGAAATATTATCAATTTAATAATCACATACCTTCCTCTAGTTCATGTATATTCTGAAACAATAAATGAAATAAAAACTGAAGTAAGGCCAGTCACGGTGGCTCGTGCCTGTAAGCGTCAGCCTATGAAGCGGCCGGGGCTAGGGATCATGGTTCGAGTACTGCCTGGAGCCCATAGTGAGACCTAGTTCCCAAAAAATATCTGGGCATGGTGGCACATGCCTGTAATTCCAGCTACCTGAGAAGCTGAGGCTGGGGATTGCTTGAGTCTGTGGTACCCCAGGCAACAAGAGACTGCAGTTCCACGGGCAAAAATAGTGAGACCTAGTCTCAACAACAACAACAACAACAACAAAAAACTGAAGTAGAAAGAGCTTGTACTGGATTTAAGATGAGAAAACTTCAATTTATTTTCTTCCCCATCAAATTAGTGCATTTCACCTTTTTCACTCAGTCATCATTTTTATTTTTCATCTTCCCAGAACTAGACACTTTAAACTAGATGTCTAAGATCCTTTTTTTTTTGCTAAATATTTTAACCACCAATGTATGCGCGCGCGCGCGTGTGTGTGTGTGTGTGTGTGTGTGTGTGTGTGTGTGTATCTGTGTCTTTCTCTCTCCATTCTCTTAACTTCAGAGCCATTATGGCACTCATTGATAGCCAGTAGGTTTTTTTAAGTATTTTACTTTATTGAATCATCTGCTGTGTAAATGTCTAGTATAAATTCTTTTCTTATCATTATGACCTGCTTGATTACATGTTATTCTCTTAAACCCTTTCCATTTTACTGAAAATGACTGCATTTCATCTTTTCTTATGAACGAATATTATTCCATTGTTTGCATGTACATCATTTTTTAAATCCAATCTTATATCAGTGGTCATATTGCTTACTGTCACATGTTTTATATTGTAAATAATCTTTCTGTCATTTTGGGTGCCATTTAGTATGGCAATATACATCTCATAAGGTGTGACCTTTAACTTCTGATTCATATACAATGCTGTGTATTGTGTACATACATATAGATATCAATATTCATTATTCAAATATACAGTTTTGCCTCTATAAGTCATCCAATTAAAATATTGAAAGAAAAGAACAAATTTTAACTGACAAAAAAGACATATTTCTTGAGGATGGATAATTAGCTCAGGTATTACAGTTATTTATTTCAAGGTAACAAACTTAATTCATGGCTACACATTTCATAAGATAATTATGTACTTATTTAAATATAAGATTACACATTTATCATAAGAAATAGCATTATCTGATAACTAGATAATTCACATGGGTATATATAGAATGTTTTTAACAAAACTATGCTTTATCAGCCTTTGCATATTCACAGTCTTCAGTAATACTATGTCAAAATAAATCTTGCAACCATCTGACTCATCTTACCGATTTTAATTTCTACCATTTAATACAAGCTCTTCAAATGTAATTCAGTGGATTTAAACATGTACTCTCTGCAAGACTTCCCGTGAGGAAATTCAATATTTGTTTTACAATGACCTTCATATCCAAGACTGTGTAACGCCTTTCTTTTTCTCTACTTTTTACCTTTTCCACATAGCACTCAAAACTTAGACCTCCAAATATGCCATGTAATTGGTATTCCTATGCATTTGTATATAGTGAATCCCTTTGCTAATCTTAATCATTATTGAGTGATGAATTTTTGAAGTTAAAATCAACGTTTAAATATTTTACAATAGAACTATTTTCCTACCGAAATCCTTCCCACATTTTTAAAGGTAATACTTGGCCTGTTTCCTTGGTACATTTAGACTCTCTAAGCATCAAGTATATTTTGATTAGCTTTTTTCTCACAGATTGCTTAATATATGATGATCAAATCAAGTTTTAAATCCTTGATTAAATATTCAAAGATTTTTTTTTACAATCTACAAAATAAGTTATCTTCTAAATAATAGATAAATTTGAAATGCTTTGGTCATCTGTATCTAGCTTATATTTATTTTTGAAATATTTTTACTCCAAATCAATTTTAGAGTTAGTATATAATGTGATATTAGAATAACTTCTAACACATTCATTCTTAAATACACTGTTTGTTTATGCATATGTTTAATACTTATAACTCCCAATATATTCTTTGAATTATTTTCATTATATATATCTGGATCTTTTTCTGTAAAATAATTTCTGTTCCCAAGAACAAACATTTTACATAGGTAGAGGAGACATTAAAAAATAATTACAATTTTCAAAGGTTGGAAATAATATTAATGATATAACCTGACTGAGAAATAATGGGACCAAGGATATTTTCTTGATTTTGTAGTTAATTTCTTGCTTTGTATTTATTTATACGAACATAGGTCTTATTAATAGTAACTGTGCTACTCAACATTTTAAGAACAACTTATTAGCAGCCAAAAACTAGAGATTTTTAAATCTTCTTAGTTTAGAGTGAAATTTATTGATACTTTTTGTTTAACTCCCTTTGGGAGGTCAAAGAATCACATTTATATAAATTGTAATAAGAATCAAATCAAAATAGTTATGCCATTTTAATCACATTTTATGAAACTTATAAAAGTTAATAAACATATAAAAGGTTATATAGATGTACCCTATGTCATATTTATAGATACACCCAAGTTCTGACTCATATATATATATATATATATATATATATATATATATATATATATATATATATGCTCATATATACACGTACACACATACATAGATATGTGTGTATGCACTCATTCATATATGTGTGTGTGTGTGTGTTGGAATTTGGGTATATAATGATAGCTCTCAGTTCCTAAATATGCTGTCTATAGAAAGTCACTTACATTTTAATATCTGCTTCTCCAAATGCATAGGTTTTAACATATTCTTTTAAACAAACTGAAATGTGCTGAACTTTTAATACATTAGCACAGATTTCCAGTTAAGGCAATTTCATGAAAAATGAAATATTTGCATAATGTGTAATTTCATAAAAATGAAAATTTTCTAAATTCACTTATGCTCAATTAAAGAAAAATTCTCAGGACTTTTTATCTAACTTTAAACATTGTGTTCCTCAAGATAAAAATACAGATAGAGTTCTGTCTCTTTTTCTTCACAGCAGAATGCATATGTGATATATAGACATCATTATTGAAAATAATCATTTCTGAAAGTTCATCTCTATGAGATCACTTTAAAAATTGAGTAAAACATGAACATATTCCCTTCCCAGAAGTAATTGTCTAAAATATCATTTCTTTAGTAAAAAATAGTCAGCCTAGAGTTTAATTGCTTGCATATTCATTATAAAATACACTAAAGAAGTTAGTAGGATGACTCAGAATTAATTTAACAGAAGGATAGTATGAAGAATATACCTACTTTTCTTTCCTCTAAACTTCTACGATAATTTGTGAGTGTTTATGAGAAACAGGCAGTTCCAGCAATTTATATATAGAACCAGAGAAAATGAAAGTTTAGAAAATACTTATGTACCAACAAGAATTTATTATTTGAGCCCGAGAACAAGATCACTATAAATAGGCTAGAAGGACAAAGTGCAGAAAGAAGAGAAGGACTTATCAAATATAATGCTTCCAATTAGGCTTAGGCTTTCTATTGAGATTTAGTAAATGTTCTATTCCCATTTAAATATTACAAACTGAGCTGGTTTCGGTGGCGCGTGGCTTTAATCACAAGCCTCGGATGGGAGGCAGAGACTGGGAATTGCTTGTGTTCGCCGGTTCAAGACCCTCCAGAGGCAACATAGTGAGACCTAGTCTCAAAAACTAGCTGGGCATGGTGGCCTGTAATCCCAACTACTGGGGAGGTTGAGGATCGCTTGAGTCGGAATACCCCAGGCAACGACAGTCTACAGTTCCCAGAGCAACATAGCAAGACCTAGTCTCCAAAAAAAAAAAAAAAATAATAATAATAATAATAATAATAAATATTACAAACCAAATAAATACATAATAATGAAATAACAACAAATGACTATAAAAAACTGAAGTAAAGAAAACTAAAAACAACAAACAAACAAACAACAACAAAAAACCTTGATCCAAACTTATAAAAGTTACACATACAAACATGGAACAAGTGAAAGTTTAACATTTAGTATCACTTTATTCTATCTCAAGTATTTTAAATAGAGCTATAAAAATAATTCCTGTTGTACCACGTACATTAAGATTTGTCATTTATATTTGAAAAATACTAAAATTTTATTAGACTATAAAATGAAATTAGATTAAAAATGAATGATATTTTAGTTGTTCTTAATAGGGTACACTTGAACAAACCTTCCAGAAATATTTTTTTTAATAATAAACACATCCCTAAATCTTGTCTCATCTTTAGAGTTCCACTAGTTACACCAAAATTGATGTCAATTAGATGCTAGGCAATACAGGACAAAAAGTTCCTAAGTAAAATAACAGAAATCTTGCCAATTTTACCCATAAGAAAATCGTTTACTACATTAATATTATATAACAAAAAATGATTTTAAATTATAAGCATTTATGTGAGTTTCTAAAATCACACTGCAGGGATATAAGACGTATTCAATCATTAACATAACATAAAAGTAAATTTAGTTATATGAGCAGGTAACAGACAATGATACAGATTTGATATACACATAGTATAAGTGGGTTCAGTTTTCCCCACTCATGTTTGTGTTTTGTCACTAACATTCTGGATTAGCACATGCAAAACATCTCCTTTATCATATAATTCTATTTCATATGAAAAATTGGTAACCTAGTATCAGATTAACACAGTTTCCTCATGAGATTTATAACTATGAATTAACTTTGTCATCCTGAAGTAAATAACTTTACAGCTAATAATCCATCCTCAGGGAATGATATTTTCTATTGCCAGTACAAAGTTGCTTTTGGATCCAAAATTTTATTACACATTTCATCTATCAACATTTTCTTCTGTCTCTAGTATTCATTAACATGCAATAAATTATATGAAGACTTATCCCAGCTCATCGATATATTTAGTGTATATAAGTGGCAGAATTCAGCATATACATTATTGCACTTATTTTTTAAATCATGCTTTACTTGACATGCATTCACCAAAAGAGTCATTTAAAGGACATTATGACACTAATTATCGGCAATATAGGGATATTTATAGCTACTAAAATATTCAAAGATGCAAAATGATTAATATGAATTAATTATTGACAGTTAAGGTCATGCAATAAAGTAAATAAGCATAAATATGCATTTTATATTTATGATTGTTTAATTAACTTATGTGACCAAATTGATTAATTTTATTCAAATCATTGCTTATAAATATTTAAAAAAAATAAAACTTGAAATTTATCAGATGTTGTCATGGATGTCAAAATTTACCATTAAATTATGCAACTAAATTGACTAAATTTGTTAAAACGTTGCTAACAAATATTTTAAAAAGTGAAACTTGTCAAAGGTATTGTCATAGATGTCAAAATTAACTACAAGTAACGGAATTGTAACATTCATATTCCAAATGATGAGAAATAGAATTAGATAAACAAGTTGTTTGCATATATCCTTATTCTAAGCAACGGTAGCTTTAAGTGTTAAGTGCACTTTACCTTCATTTAACTATATTTTTCTTAAGGTCGGTACTCAAATAACAAAATTTATATTATGTGAGGGTCCTCTTTTGTTTAAATTAATTTGACACTTTAAATAAATGTAACATTGCACAAATATCATTATACATTATTATTTAAATATCTGTGAGAAGAAATTCATCTAGAGGTTATCACAATAGACACATTCTATCAAAGTTGCTGGGCTATTCTAGAGCATTGTTTCTCAACAAGTGGGTACCTAGGGAACACCAGTTGAAATTTAAGAAATATATATGCTAATAAGTGAGCCCCATCTTAAATCAGAAAATAGAGAAAGATATCCACCACTAATTCATGAATCTGAATATGATAAAAAAAAAAAATAGAAAAGGAAAGCCATCCCTTTCCTTGCTACATTTCCTGAACATCTGTTAGCAACCATTCTGCTCACCCTGGAATTAAAGGGTTGTAGATATATTGTTTTATTATATCAATTAATATTTACTCAATGACTTTTAATTTTGACAGAGGCTAAAAAAAGAAAGAAACCAGTAAAATATTCATATTTTTATGAGTTCTGACGATTACATTCTAATGTCCATCTCCAACTTTATGTCAATTGCAACAGCGATCATGAAATATTCAGATTGTCCACAGTTATCATTCATAGAACAAACCACTAAATCAATTTAGAAATTTATAATTCTCATCCCAATATTAAAGCCTCACATCTCCCAGATTATTCTTTACACATATATTGTCAGTAAATATTTTTTGAATCTCTCCTCCTCACTTCTTACTGTTCAGAACTAGAGTTCTTTATCTACTTCCTCTAAGATATTTTTTTTTTGCCAGTACTTATTTGTCTTTCATCATGGTCAAATCCTTATACCTGAATGCTTATTCTTTTGAGTCTCTTGTTTACTTTCACTGTCTAAAAAATTAAAAATAAATAAAAATGTTTTTGTACCAAATCCAATACGGACTAAGAAATTATGAGCTCTGAAACTTAAAAATTATTTTCCAGTTTGGGCTTAAAAAAAACAAAACAAAACACTTTTGTGTATCTACTCAGTTACAACTGACGGTAGTCTTCCCAAGTTTTGACTATAGGTGTACCTTAAATATGGTATTTTATAGCATTTATATTTGTCTGTGACTATGTGTGGACAGAGATAATGAAACATTAAGTATTTGATTACATTATTAGGTGGAAAATTGATATGAACTAAAAACAGATATTCTGAGGCATAAACCACTCACACACCAAAAAAATAAATGAAATAAAATAAACTGATTCTAAGACACAAGCATGCAATCCTACATCTCTCCAGCAAAATAAAATATTTTACTTTATGAATGTCTCCTTAAATATGACATCATACAGATACTGTGATTTAACTTTCTTAATGCACATCTTTTTTTTTTTTTGTTTGGTTTTCTTATGAAAATAAAACTCCACTACCTAACCTATAAGTAGTCAACATTTCCACTCATTTCTTTAGTGGATCAATCATTACTTCAATATTTATGTCCAATCACTTAAAATTTCAATTGTTTGAATTATTTTGTTTTGATCTCCTTTTCTCTTAACAATTGACTAAATTTTCTTGAATTTTATATATTGCATTATTTTTGTTTATGACACACATATCATGTAGAGCAGCAAAAACTGAAGTAAATAATGTTTATACCTTAAATGGACACACATCAATACGGTTAATCATGTGACTGCTTTAGTCCATATAGCCTTGAGTTACATTTGAGTTTTAGTTGTTATTGTTGCTATGGTTGCTTTTAGCGAACTGCAGGTTGCCGTTCCTCTGATGCTGCAGGTATTTTTGGTGAATTCACAGGAAGATTTTGAGCGTCATTCTACGATGTCTGTTGTTTCACTGGAGTTTTATGTTTACACTGTATTAGACTATTAGATAAGAGCTGAATAAAAAAGGAAAAGCATAGTTCAAACTAATACATAAAAATAATTGAAAAAATCTTCAATTATCAAATTGAATACAACTATTAAAAAGTATAGTTTCTCATGATAAATGGACTTTATCCTTTGCATGTAAGTTTTGTTTATTATGAGCAAATCTATTATGGAATTACACTGTATTAAAAGATTAAGTTGAAATACCATTTAATCTTTTCATTAGAAGCAGAAAATATATTCTATAAAGTGCACTGCTGATTAATCATAAAAGCTCTTAATAAACTAAGAGTAGCTGTAAAACTTCTCTACACTGAATTAGGTATACCTACTTCAAATCTAGTGTAATTATCATATTTTATGATGAAAGTCAGAAACATTCTTTTAAATATCAAGACTACTAGAATATACCAACTTTCTCCCATTTAATTTTTATTAAATGCTAATTCTAATTCTTACAATGCAGTAAGATGGAAACATATAAAAATGTAAATGTAAAAGAAAGTGCCATATTTTATTGTTGACACAATTATCTTCATGGAATATTCCCCATAATTTTGATGCTGCAATAATTTACTTTCTATTACGTTTGTTTTCCCTAGTAGCACAGAAAATTAAACTCAGTAGGAAAAAAAAAACATAAATAGGAAAGTAAACACTTATGCAAAAGCAAAGAATGACAGAATGAGTTTATCATTTTGGAGTACCAAAGGATTTTTAGCAAGATTTGAAATTTGTGCTTCATACAAATATGGATAAATAAAAATGTATATGAAGTAAGCTTTAAAATAAACTTGAATTAAATGTAAGTGCAGCTAGACAAAAATAACATTTTAATAATTCTGAAAATCAATTAAAATACAAAAATGGAATTACAGTGACTGTGTTGATGAGGGAACATGGACATAAAGAATTATATAGTCAATTTTATGAACAGAAATTATATAGTCCACAATAAGATGATCTATTCATTTTATTGAAACCAAACAAAAAATAAAAATGAATGTACGTTCACTTTGCATCCTTGTAGACTGAAGAATTTGGTTTGTCACTATTAGCATTTTGGTTTATATTTTCCTTTGATCACTTGATGAAGTTAGTATCTTTTTGGGTTCACTCTATAGATATTTTCATACCATGTAAATATCTGATACCTCAATGAAATTACTTTGCTTTTTCAGTCTTGAAGATTATTTCTTGAAATGATTTTTAGAAGGATGAGGTACAAATCAAGACTTTACAGAACATAACCTATCCCTCTATACAAACTCAAAAACATATTTTAAGTTAAACTCAGTAACAGGATTTTATCCCCAGTTTTTCCCTTTTCCATATTTAAAATGTTTTTGGTTTTGTTTATATTCCTACAATAGTGTGAAACCTGAAATACTGAATATTTTCAATATTTCCTTATTTGCTTGATGATTTCATCTCTTTACCTGATCCCCAGTTCTCCCTCTATGAGATGAAGATTTTCATTGCAAGAAGTGATTTAGAGTACAAGTATCTTTAATATCTTTTATATTTACAAGTTTTTTTTTCTACATAGATAAATGATGGGCAATTTCAAGACATACTAAGTTCTTGACTCATATGTTCTTTCCTTTTGCTTCTTGAACATTCTAATCCATTATAGTTTATTTTGTTTGTTGCCTATGTGAAGGTCTGTATCAGTAAAATTCTTTTTTCAATGTAAATTATTTGAATGGGGGCAAGGGGGAGCTGAAGGCCTGGAAGCTGGAAGGATTATTGCATTATTATTAAAGTCATTCTTTATTTCTTAATATTAAAATCTAGTGGTTTTAGTAACAATTGTCTCAATGTTTTTTTGTAGGTAAGTTGTCTTGAGCACCTGTGGTGACTATCAATACTTTTCATTTCCATAAATTTTCTTAGAAAATGAATGTGACTATTTCATTTTCATTATCTGATATTGTTATTACTATAATTTCAACTTAGCAAATTTTCTTACCTTCTCTTCCAATTCTACCAATTTCTATATAAAATATCAACTATATTATATATTTGCTTTTTGTTCTTTATTCAATTCATTTTGTTAAATAAATCCATTGGCATTTATTCTTCATTGACTATGTTGTAATTTAGTTTTAATTTATCATAATATTTTAGTATTTTCCTTCCTTCCCTCACCCCTCATTTCTATATTTTATTGTTTTGTTTTGGTACTCATTTCTTCAATAGTTTAATGTTTAGGAGTTATGAGTATTTACTAATATTTGTCCAATAATATTTATTTCATTTTGGAATGCTGTGTTTACTCTTCTTCAGATTAGTATTTCTTTGAGAGGATGCTTTTATTCACTGAAGCAGTTTTATTATTTACTTTTCTATTGTATGGAGGATTAAGTAAAGTGACAGTTGTGTTCAATAAATCAAATTATATGTGGTACTTGTATTGTTTAGCAAAGTGATGAATATATAGTCATATCTATTGTCTATTTAATATTCATAGCTGGTCTTTTACTACATCTGAGTTGAGTACATGTAACATAAATTATATGTATATGTATATATGCATATATATGGTCATTTACAAATAACATTTCCCAATATCTTATATGAATGTAAACAACTATATTTCAGTCATCTCTTTGGGGTAGTTTAGAAGATTCTTAGTTCAAGAGCGCCCTCTTCTGTTAGAGTAAGTGCATTCAGCTTCTTTAATGGAAGGTATTTCTATTTGGAATGTAACTACTTTGTCCTTTTATTTATATTTTTGCTATTTACTATTCTAAATACCTTAAAAATTATTTTTAGTCGATCAATGTATATGTTTTAGTTAACTTTCCTTCAAATAATTAAATCAATATATTTAATCATCTTTTTATCTTGCCATACATGCATATATATAATAATAAAATTTTTGCTTATAAAATTATAATTTTAAAAAAATATACAATTATTTAAAAAATAATTTGAAAATATAAAATTATTTGCAAAGTTGTTGAATGTTATAATAAAATAGTTTCTGGCATGTCAAATTTTAATTTTAGCCTAAAATTCAATTTATTCGAAATCTGCCACTAGATACGTTGCCTATTGTTTCTTCATTTATTAGTTTTCTGAATCTAATCGTTGTGTTTGTCTTCTTGAACATCCATTCCTCGGTATTACATTCCTTGAGTCTTTGAATAATTGAGGTTTATCTTTCCTGTTGTCTTTGTAGTTTTAAAACTACCTGGATGAGAGTAACTCTCTTAGGATATCATATTTTTCTATTCAACTATTGTCTCATCTGACTTTGAACACTGGTTTTTATCAGGAGGTCAGAATTTACTGTATATTTTCCCTGCTTTAAGTGAACTTCTTTCCTTATTGTTTTATCTATGTATTCCATTCAAGTAAATTACATAGGTAGGTGAACTTTTTTTTTCTCTATTAATGTGTACTTGTAGCCTGTGTATTACTTTATTTGCCAATTCATCTCAAGAAAACATTATCTTTTGTATTGGGATTTTTGCTTTCCATGAGTGCAGGCCTTTCCTGAAAAACTACGAATATCCCAAACTTTATATTCTTTGTTAATATACATACATCCATTACCTACTCTAATTTTAAAGTGCTTTCTCTTTTTCTTTTGGATTCTATCCTTAGATTTTTTTCGCAAGTTCAATTATGTAATTGTCTATTGCATGTATAACTAATACAATATGCATTCGTTATATAGTCCTGTTTTATTGAATTAGTTTTTTTTAAATGTTTCAGTTCATTTCTGTCTCAGATTTATATTTCATATGCCTCTATCTCAGAATTTTATCCTTCCATAAAAAAGTAATCAATTATTTTTTATTTCCTTAACTATTCTTTCTCCCAAAACAAATTCTCCATCAATTGTTTGTATTCTATGTTCTATTTTATTTCCATTCCCAACCCACTATTATGTTGCCATCAGTTACTTTTTTATCTTTATTTTCTTTTCATGGAGCTTTCACTGACATTTGACATGACATGGCAGAGGTGACTTATATTTGGTTATGTTATACATGCGTTTTGTATACAGGTGCGTGTGTGTGTGTGTGTGTGTGTGTGTGTGTGTGTGTGTATGGTGTTGACAATTCAGAAAGTGATTAAGCTGCTTAAAGATTAATAGTCATTAATATTCAACTAACTAAAAGTTATAAGATCATTTATATTTTAAATTTAGGATACAAGTTATATGCCAAGCAAGCATTTAAGGGTACTATATATAACATAATAAAGTCCACTTATTAAATTGCCTAATTGAATTTCTCTGAATATTTTAAAGTACATTTATAGTTGTAATATATTCTTTTTTAAATTCCTTACCATATTTCAATTAGTAGAAATGAAACATTTGTGAATACTCAAATAACATTTATAAGTCTAGCAGCAAATTAAATACACATTATAAATTATTGTTTCATATTTCCATATTTCATTGAAGCAGGATTTTAGCTATTGCCACATAGTTACTTTAATTATCTTAATATATTTAAAATTATAAACATAATTTAACATGCATTTAATAAATAAATTCATATTAAATATTAAATGTATGTTTAGAATAATTGTACATATTCATTAGTTTTGATTTATAATTTTCAGTCTCTAATAAGTTATGTATGTGTATATTTCTAAGTCTTTCCAAGTATTTATTGTGTTTCTAATATTGATCGACTCTTAGATGTATATAGGCTATGTAGCAGCATACTGATAGATTCTTGATGATACAACTAAAGCATACCAACTTAATATTTTTATGTTGTTGATCTTTGAGTCCTTACTCTCAGACAGTTTATGGTCTTCCTCAGCTGTCAAAACACAACATATATACAAGTCTTGATCTGTTGTTTGGATCCTCTCTTTAGTTCCTAGAATATGTAAACACATTTCTATTTAAAATTAAGTTTATTTAAATAATATGAGCATGACTTTAATTGTTTGCTCTATATTGAGCCTTAAAATTGGGTATTGACTCCTCCCACTTTATGCCTTGTTACAATTTTTATTTATTTACTTATTTGTTTGTTTGTTTCTTTATGTTTGAGACTAGGTCTCACTATTTTTGTTAGTGGAACCACAGGCTCATATTGTCTGGGGGACCACAGACTCAAGCAATCCTCAGCCTTAGCTTCCCAGTTAGCTGGGATTATAGGTGTGCACCACCACGTCCAGGTATAGTATTATGGAACCAGGTCTCACTACATGACCCTGGCGGGACTCCAACTATAATCCCTGACCCCAGCCGCGGCTTCTAGACTGACACTTAGGAGCATGCACCACTATACCCGACCCTTGTGCCTCTTTATTAAAATATATATATATATTTTTTTAATTTCATTTTATGTTTCAGTATACATTTAAAAATTATAATTTTGTGTTTAAAACATGACTGCTTGGGTTTTAGTAGGAATTGTGCTAGTATGGCATCTTGTTCTAATTAATAAACAAATATGAACAAATTACTTTTAACAAGAGTCTGGTAATATACACTTAGGGACAAGTTTGCACTGCCTAGTTCTATGGGTTTTGATAAATGTATAACGCTGGGTATCCTCCATTGTCACCTAAAAAAAGGACAGTTCCAATATTTTACATCTCATCTGTGCTGTCTATTCAGCGTTGCTAGTAAGTGAATGAGTTCCAATTGCTCTACATCCTTGTCAGTATTTGGTTTTGTGGGGATTTAGGATTTTATCCACAAAAACTATAGTTTAACCATTCTGCCATATGTTAATTTCCCATCAGAAAAGATTAAATAAAGCTTTTATAAATGTAAAAATCAACTTCACTACATGCATTATTGATTTTGTCAGCCAAGGACCTATTCTCAATGTGATTGTAAATTAAAAAAAAATAATAATAACTTTCAGATAGGTGGGAAAGTGAGTTAACAAGGAATTTTTAAGTTTTTTACAGATGATTAGATAGACAAATAGATAGATAGATAGATAGATAGATAGATAGATAGATAGATAGATAGATAGATAGATAGATGTAGAGTATTTGAAGATAATTATTGAAAGTCATCTCAAAATGTTTAGAGACAAAACTAATTTGTAAGTTTATTTTGGGCAATGGTGATTCCCAGAGAACAGGAATTGAAAGCAAATATACTTCAAGTGGGTTCCATGGTGTAATGGTTAGCATTCTGGACTCTGAAAGTAAATATGCTTCATTTGCATAGTAAATTATATCATAATATTCTAGATTTCTCAATAAAACCTCCATTCCTCACACTATTAGATCACAAAAGATAAATCATCAATGCTAACTTAATTTTAAATTATTCAGTTGGGAATTTGGTACACTGGAACTAAGAAGAAAATAATTCATTTTCCTAAACTTATTATGTCATAATGTTCCATTATTTAATTAATGTATAATAAGCATCAATGTGGGGAAATCAAAAGAATTGTTTTACAACCCAGACTGCCTTCTTAACTAGCCAGGCTAGTTTCCTTTCATTTTTTTTTTGAAAGGCCATATATGATTGAAAGTCCAGTTCTTTGTAGTTGAACATTTTGAACTTGAAAATCTTTTTCCACCTCTCTATGAATTTCTAATTATATGAGCATTAACCCAGAAAATCATGCATGACCAGGTCTAACTGGCTAGAGTTTTATTTTGTACTATTCATGAAATGCAGAGTGGAAATTATTATGTTTTTTTGCCCTCCAGTTTGATTACCTAAATATGTGATATTATACCAACAGTTGGTTTTCTAAATCATTGCCACAATGTCTCAATATTGTGCATATTTCCTGAGGGTTATTGAAAGATTCTGGTCACAGACAGAGATTTCTGAATCTAACCTTTCTCAGAACAGAATTTCTGTATTTTGCTTTACGTCACATGTTGCCTTTACACAGATTGGTGCATTCAGAGGAAAGTTTAACCATTAACAATAACTTTAAATCTGAACTTTAGGTAAGGCAAGATCAGCTTTTTAATATGGATCATGTAAGAATATGTTAAAGTCATAGAGAACTCACCCTTAGCCTACTGTAGTTCACAGGGAACAGCACAAACTTGTAACAAGTGGATCACACATTTTATGGTAATGCGGCAGTTGGGAAATATGTTGAGGTATTAGTATTTCATATTACAGTAAACTTTGCTGGCAGACATTTTCTATAAAGTCATCAATTTAAAGAGAGACAGCTTCAGGAAATAATGTCCTCATGGCCTTAATGAGTTAAAGCTGTTTCCAAAGGGAAAAGGAAATGCATTATGAAAATTTGACTCTACATTTGTAATCTGAAAACCCTTTTTTATAAATGTGAACTGTACAGTGGGAACTCATTAGTATAATGATTCGGCATAGATAATGTGCAATTTGCAAACACAAGGCCTTTGATCCCTAACCTTTCAAATCTCTCTTAGAACTTCAGCAGCTTTTTAGAGTCCATTAATGTCTCATTTTTCCCCCCTGCATTCTCTCTTTATATAACTTTAGATAGCATGTAAAATAGAAACTAGCAGTATGAAAAATCAGATGGCAATGTTGGACATTAATTAAATATCATTGCTTAGTTGATAGTTTCACAACCCAGACTTGTCTTTTTTAATGTTGCCATGGGTCATGTTAGACCCCTGACATCACCATTTGAACATGTAACGTACATCAAAACAAATCTTAGCACTTGCTATCACAGTGCACTAACAAACTATTTATCTCTGTTGGTGACAACTCAGTCTTTTTAGTTGAAAAACAAGAAAAAAAAATACAAGATAAGGCTATCTCCATGTTTCTAATTTATTTGGATGTCATATCCAAATTTGAGTAACTCCACAAACTTGTATCTTCCAGATACCTCAAACTCCTTTACCTCCATAGCCTGAATATGATCATCATCTTATACGAGCTTATTGAAAGAGATGTCTTTACCCAGTCTCCCTAATTATCATCTTGTACTTCTATTTATTTATTTATCTATTTATTCATTTGTTTGTTTATTTATTCATTTGTTTATTTATTTATTTATTTATTTATTTATTCATTCATTCATTCATTTATTTTCCACTAGCTATTTTCTAGTTTTGACAGAAGCAAAATAAATAGCATTTATGCGACAATTTAGAAGTAAAAGAAACTGCCATGTTGTTTCAAAGTCTATGATGATTCAACATGGTTAGTATGTATGATATCAGGTGACCAAACAAACCAAACGGGGTGCTTACCCAAACTTACAGAGGGGAGCAATGGCCCTTTAAGACCAGTCACACACCAGGTTCTTCCCAGCCCAAGCATGCAGTAGCAAGACCACATAAACTTTAAGAGGGAGACAAAAACAAATGTACTTAATAAAAGACAAATGAGACAAGAGTCACGGAGGGGTTCAAGGGAACCCTTTGGTAATCTTACCACAGAGTCCAGTCTCTAGTCCAAAGTGCACATGGCTTCAGCAGCCGTGTGTCCACAAAATGGTGACTGTCCCACCTTAAGCCAGATAAAGGAGTTAAGATGGTGCCGCACTCCTTCTTCAAAGACACCGCTCCACTCACTCCAAGCCAGAAGAATCCAAGATGGCGTCGTCGATCCTTCTCTGAAAGCAGATTCAAATCCAAAGACCAGGATGGCGTTGTCAATTCTTCTCCAAAATGCACTGCTCCAGCATTCTTTCAGTTCTTACTCCACAGTGTCCTGGCATCAGCAAAACTCACTTGATACAGCAACACAGCAAGCGTTTCAGACATCTCACGTTGAAAACAGTAACACAACAAACTCTCCTCAGTTACCCTGAAGACTTCCAAGCTTCGCAGTTTCAAAATTAAACCAAGTTTTCCAGTACCACGTTTCCAAGACAGCTCACAAATTTCTCCAACATGCTACCCTGCGCTCCTCACCGGCCCGGGCTGGGGCTGGAACCCCACAGCTTGGCTTCCTTTCCTTCCTTGCTGCCCCACAGGGCAGCGGCAGCTCTGAGGCCTCCAGCCTCCCTGCTGCTCCTCTCTGCGCCTTACTTCTCTGTTCTCTTCTCTGTCCTCTTTCATTCTGTTTTGTACTTTTCTCTCTTCCCTTCTTTATCTCTGTCCCCTCCCTGATCCTTTCATCCTCTTTTCTCCCTTAGCAGGCTTGACTCCCTTCTCCAAGTCTCTATCCAACAATGCTAACAATAGCTATTTTAATACATCAACACCGTACTGGGGGCCAAGCCCCTCTAACATGTACTGAAACTATGACATAAAACAGCCCCATGTATGCACATATGTGTCACACACATGTCAAAGTCTGTCACTCTTCTCCAAATTTTAATTGACTCATTACTTCCTCCAGTAAAATCCCTAATTATCTCTAATTTATCCCCTTCTGCTCTGCCCTCTTTGAGTAACCTGGTTTGGTTACATTGGCCTCTTGTACTTTACACTTTCTTCATAGAGACTTTTTGCTGGCCGTTTCCCTTTCCAGATCTTTTTTTCATTCAGTAACCCCTTAGCTTGATTTTAGTCAAGTCTTTCCTCCAATATCTCATTCCCTGGAGAGTAGTCTATTTAAAATTGCAATCACACATCTCCTCACCCCAGCATAACATCAGTCCCCATTATACTGCAAGACTTTTTAATTTCTTCTATAATTCTGATCACTTTGTAAAGCATTAAGGTGCTTATTTATCTTGACGATTGGGTATTGCCACTCTCCTGATTAGAATGAAAATACTTCAAGGTCAGAATATGGTGCCTGTTTTCTTTGTTTGTTTTTTATGCATAAACCTCAACTATCTGAAAATATCAGCACAGGTTACATTCAACAACCAAAAATATTCATTAAATACATGAGTTCAAACTGGTTTATGTTTCTATACACAATGGGACTTCAGGTTCTGGTTTTACCCTTTGTTCTGTCAAAATTGTTTCCAGATGAGTAGAACATTGAGCACTTGGAGAGGATTCAAAAAGAAAAAAGAACTTGATTAACTATTTCAGAAAGTGTCTAACAACAAAATAAAAGTAACTATAATTATTTATCATGTATGTGAAACAGTGACTTAAAATCAATTGTTGTGCCTAGCAAGGAAATTAAAGGGAAACATGATATTTATATAGTTATATTTCCAGTTTTTTTTTTGTCAAAAAGTAGTATACTTTAGTACATTATTTATATATAGGCATCTACAATTCATATATTTTATTTCAATTTCAGTACACTAGTAGATTGAGCACAATTAAGTGGTTTTAGTATGTACAAACCTTTACTCTCATTTAAAAATAGTCAATGACTGAATAATCTCTACTCTGTGACAGCTAAACTAATTGGAGCTCCTACAATTCCCTTACTGTGGGAAACTGCAGAAACAAATAGCATTTATAGACAATTTGGGGGAAAAAAGAACTGGCCATATTGTATAAAACTCTATGATGACCCAACATGGTTAGTGTGTATTGAAACAATGATATAAAACAGTCCTATGTATTACTCACCCAGTAGTCTGATTTACTCTATGCATTTAAGTGCAAACCTTTTTTGCTGTTCTTTCTGCCCTGCAATGGTCAAGAAAATAGTTACCCTTTCATTTTCTAAAACATACCTTGACCCTGAGTGCTGTTCAGTTTGATGAGAGACAAACATACTTGTGTGTTTGGATATTTACTTTGTCATTTTAAATTTATAATCCAGATAATACCACCTTATCACAGGTTCTGACAATAATCTATACCTATAAACTCCAACATAGAGCATAGTTGATCTTTGTTAACTCCTACTCATCTCTACTTTCAAGGGGCTAGCCATATTTTTTTTATGACCTACTCCTTGAAACTTCTTCTTAGCCTTTACTTTTTCCATCAGAAACATCAAAGAAAACTGATTATATAGACAGATTATTTTCTGGAACCCCTGTTTGGAGTGGGACTGTCATATAGAATCACACTTACTTTGCATTGAGAAGTTAAATGATAGACCTGTGATTTGAAGTAGCCAAAATTTACAGACTCTTCAGGGTGTGAAATATAGCCAGCAGAAGATTCAACGTCTCAGGTAATTTGAAAAGTGAGTTGCTCCTGTCTTTACAACATTGCATATATAAACCAAGAGATTAAATGTGGAAAAGTTCCAATGATAAATTTCCCAACATCAACTGCAGTTTGAGATGCTTTCCTAGCCTGAGAGAAGCTGTTTAACAGGACACTGCAGAGGGTGTGTTATAATGCATCATGGTTCTAAGAAGAGTCTTGTAAATAACAATTTTCCTTTTCAAGTAGGTAAGCATCTTTCCTAGTTTTAAAAATATTTAAAAATTGAAATTAAACATTCTCTCTTGCCCTTCCTCTCTTCTGTGCATTCCTCTTTCCCTCATTTCTATTCTTTACATTTTCATTCTTTGATCCAAATTCAAATAGATATTGATATATTCAGGGGATAAGGATGATAGTTTTCATAAAATTGCATTGAAACAAAGTGTAACAGTACCCAGAGACTTTGGATACATACATACAGATTATGAGCATGGAGGTAAGCATATTTTGGGCAATGGGATTGAAAGTTCACCATAATAAAAGAAAAAGGAAAAGGTAGGATGAACACGGTGGTATTAAATTAGACATATGGGCATGATGATCTTCTGGTTTGCAATAGTGTGATTACATCTGTATATTATGTATGCATTTGAAAAGTATATAATTGTATATATACACAATAGTATTTACTTTACATTCATATTCAATGAAAATCAGTGAGTAGGAATAAGCATTCTAGTGCCCAGATTTTGTTTCCCAAAAAACATCTTGAAATATGAGATAGTTGGATAAATGTCTGATTCTATGTTTCAGGGAAGGGGCAGTGTGACATGATAATTGGGACATAAAGATTTTGATGATGGAGATAAATTCATGCAATTTGAATGAAGATGCTATCAGAAAAATAAAATCAAATAATTAAAGGGGATCTGTGATGAACATGGAAAAGAATGGAGAAAGAAAATCAATTTGACTTTTCAAGTGGTTGCTAAGGACTATTCCTTGTTTTGATAAAACAAAAAAAAAAAGGTTCAGTTTACTGGTAGATTTATTCACACATTAATATTGTCTGAGAGAGAAAATTACAAAAGGTCCAGGAAAGGCCTCCCATGCATTGTCTTCACTTATTTTAGTTTGGAAGAACTGACATCAGATTTTAATGTTAAAAGACTGGAAAATGAAGGTGCTAGATCAGGTGTTGAATTCAGTGCACTTGTTTAGGTAGTGGAACCATACAATGATGATATTAAGGTCTGAGATCTGCCCATATAAGCTGCTATGAAGACTCTCAAAAGTGAGACATGGTTAAAGTTGAGTGAGCATTTGAAACTATCAAATCCTGATATTCCATGTATAATAATTGCTGAATTAGATAGCCTGGTACTTATTGAAGGCAATTGCAGAGGACCAAAAACTAAGCTGGAAAGATATATTCATAGCATGATTCAGGCAATATTTTTAAAAACACAATACATTTAATATATTTATATGCATACATGCATATTATATATGTTTGTGTTCATCTATATTTTTAATGTAACATGTAGATGATATTATAGCTCAAAACCCACAATGGTTATCTACAAGGATGAAACACCCCACCCTCTATTTCTGGAAGCTGTCACATATTAAAAAATAATAATAATGAAAATGACACCATCCTGAGGGAGTTTGCACTGGAAATAGAGTCATCATCCTGCAGGAACCTGGAGTTCAACACATACAGTGAAGTAAGATGGGCTAAGAAAGATAATGAAAGTCTATTACACCCTGTGTTGACTTCATCTTTCTTCCATTTTCTCATAGGACTGAGCTTCTCTTGTGCCCAATTTGACAAATGTCCCAAAAATTCAGTCTCCCTCTCTATTAATTTTGCATGGCAATTTCCTGAATATATCCCTTGAATAATTAGTCCTATCTGACTTCTTATCATAGAATATAAAATAATCTCTCTAAGTGGTGACAATTAAAATGAACAAGAAGGAACACCTTATTCAAAAGTGCAAGAGGTAAAGATGTTTTGTGTAGAGGGAATAACATGAGAAAATGCTGTCATGAGCAAAGAACTTCAAATTCATGAGAAATAAGTCATCTGTTTCCTGGTTCTTAGTGAGTTAGAAGTGGTAGAGAAATATCACAAATAGAGGAAGGAATATGAGAAGAATAGTTTTGCCAAAAACAAGAACAGTTGTGTGTGTGTTTTTTTTTTAATGCAATAACAAGTACTTGAAAGGGAGAGAGTATGCATAATTTGTTTTGCTATGTGAAATACTTATGATTTATAAGTTATTTATGATTCAAGAACAACATAATGATGTATAGAATTATTAAATAATTTTTAAATTTTACTCCAGTAATACATTTTTAAATACTGGTGATATTTTTGGGTAAAATCAATTATATGCTACATGATTAAAAATTTGTCCATTTCAGCAACATTAAATTTTATAAATGGTCTCCAGTTCAAAATGTAAGGGAAACTATTAGAGTAATTAAAATATTACGCATAAATATAGCAAGATAGTAGTTACATCTAAAGCTACCATTAAGAAAATGGCCTTGATATAGATGTTGCATGAAAACAACTCTATTATAATTAAATATTAACATTAATTTAATAAAGTTATATATAATCAATATTTAAAAAATAGTATATATTTACTGACCTAAAAGACAATCCAAATCACTTTGTACATATGTATTCAACAGGAGAGTTATCAAATCAATAATGTTCAATCATAAAAATAGTAGCAATACTGTGGATTTTATTCAAGTGTGTCCTGGGCACAGAAGATAGAACAGATAGTTCTAAGATATGTAAGCAAGAAAAGCTATTAAAAATTTATAAGCAGTATAAAGAAATAAATGTAATGACCTAGGAAACTATGTCTGTGATACTTGAGTTTTTGGATCTGGTTGAGATCCAGAAAATCAAAACAATATCATAAATATTTATTCTTCCAACTAACTATTCTGTCTTAGATGGAAGATATAAATAAAATATAACACAATAGCTAATAATTTCAATTCTTATGCTTTATTTTTTTTAGACATTTTCCCCTTCTACTTCTGAAGGCTTTGCCTGCAAACTTCTCAACTTGAAGAGCTATAAAATTTCTATGACTTTACTTTCGTCTGTTCCTTCAATTATTCAAGAAGTTAGTGTCTTAAGATATAACTTTACTAAAGGCTGGCAACTAATTTTAAGGAGATTGGAGCATCAAATGTTTCCCATACTTATAACTGAGTGACAATTTCATGTTTAATGTAATAAACAACAGCTATAGGAATGGCTTAGAGTTATTCCTCTTTTTTAATTCCTTCCAAATTCCTCATTATTATATTTCAGGGAAAGATTCTCCTTAATTATTACCTAGTTTTCTCAATTGAGAATTGGTATCAGTGTTGTTATGATGCTATAAACTTTTAGATATCATTCACTTCATAAACAAAAGTTCAAAATGTAACATTGTAAAAGGACCATATTATTATGTTGAAATATAACCAAATAGCAATATTGTGTGAAATAAATTAAAAGGATTTCTTCAAAGAAGCTTTATGTAAGCCTGACAGGATTAAGTTTATAGGTTACAGGCTTTTCCCTCTCATTATACATTTAAATAATCAGGTTAAGAATTGACACTACCTGGAGGTGGGGGAAGGAGAAGAGTTAGAGAAAAGGGGAAAGGGAAGAGGGACAATGGCCTATGGTGGAGGAAATGGCTGCCTTGGTGGTGGGTGTGGTGTGGCAACTTAGCATCTGAATAGGTGTGAACCTACCTCAGAATGACATATGGTGTTTTAAACTAAAATAAATAAATAAACAAACAAATAAACAAGTACACTGAAACGAAAAATAATTAATTTCCTCAAAAAGTTATTATACATTTAAACAGGTATAGTACATATTGCAGATACCTGGTCTATCACATTGCTATAATAGAAGTTATAAAAGAAAAGCCATTGCAGTACTCAACATTGCTCCTCAAAGAGAAAGTTGGCATTTTTCCTTGATGAGGGTAACTCCACAAACCTACAGAAAATATTTATCTCATTTATATAATTAAATAAAATTGATATTTGTAGAAAATAAGGAAGTACAGAAGTTCCTGGAAATTCAGGTGTATAAGTTACATCCCATTTAAACAAATGTCTAATTCTTTATCAATTTTAAAGCATATTATTTTTTTCCCTCTAATATATATGGAATTTCAGCTTATACATGCAATCTTTATACAACCATCTGTAATTTTTGGAAAAAAAATCACTTTCGGTTCCATATTCATTTTACACAGCAAACATATTATATTTTTATCACAGTTATTTCAAAAACTTCTTTAATTTTGTATGATCCTATACATGACACATTTGTTATCAACATAACAATTATAGGCATCATTTAAAGTGTCTGATTTTTGTCACTCTTTACATAACGCTATTTTTATCTTCTATAGATATGCACTAATGGTCTACTTAATATCCAGTCATTTGGAATATTAATTTTTTTAATGAATCCTAATATTTTAAACTTTTTTTTCCCAGCTCCTGCTCTGGGAATTGGAACTTGTGCTATACCTCGAAGGTGGTCATATATCTTCTTGTCTTCTGATTTTTCACACTGTCTTTTTTCCCTTTAGGATAACCTTGATATACTTAACATCCTTCACTAACATTACTATCTTCAAGCCCTGCTAAAGGCATTACCTTCTTATGGAAATGTCTTCTGAGTCCTTCCATATTGACTCATGTTAACCAATATATGGGTTTGAAAGCTATTTATTCAAATATAAATTAAATATATATATATATATGGCATGGATTGAGTTTTTGATAAATTATGAATATTGACTTATAGGGTTGATATTTAAAAGGTAATCAATAAGTATTTATTGAAATGTTTAATTATAAACTACTTATATATATTCATTTTATATATTAACATTCAAGTAAAAATAATCTGAGTTCAAAATTAGTTTCCATGCTTTAGCTCTTACTCCCATAAAATCTGTACTTCATAGAAACACAGAGAAAAATATTTAAAGTGAACCATATTAACCTCTGTCTTAAAAGTTTCCCCAGGTGTCTCATTATACTTAGAAGAAAGAACCCTTTAAAGCTTGTTGCAAAATCCCACTTGCTATGGTTCCTGTATAACAATAATCTGCCTTTTTTTTTTGTTCTCTTTAATCACTCTGCTCCAGATATAATTTTCTTTCTCCTTCTCAAAATGATTAGATTACTCTTATTATGCTGCTTTCTCTACCAGAATATTCTCTTGACTCCCTCACAATTATTCATGTGTCTGCTAAAAATGTTATATCCTGATCTAGGAATCTTCTGTCTTCTATAAATCTGATTCTTCTATCTTCTTTCAATTTTTCTATCTTCTAGCAATATGTCAAGGTGTTATATAACAAATCACCTAGTACTGAGTGGCATAAGAAACACTGATTTAGCCCTGCATGTCTATAGCTACACTTATAATAGTGATATATCACTATATGTACACAGAATAGCTATACACATACACACATCACACCACACACACACACACACACACACACACACACGCAGGAGTGATTCCTCCATCTAAATTATATCTCTTGGCTCTCTTGGTTTCAGCTCCTTGCATAGCATTTGTGTTCCACTAATTGCATGGGCACTTCTATAAAGAGCATTAGAAAATAGAGCAAAATTGTCTCCGTTTCTTTCCTAGTAAAATTTTGGAGAGTCAGAGTTTGTTTTATGCTAAATTAAATGATTCCAAGTCTATTATTTCTTTCTGTAGAAACATTTTCCTGATTACTATCTCCTGGAAAACTTTATGAGCTTAATTACCCACTAATTCTAATCCAACCATCTAATGAAGACCATATTCAAAATTATTTTCCTGTTATGATTTATTCACTGGATTTATTTTCAGCTATTTTGAGGTCAGGCTTTTGTGTGCTATGACCTAAAATTTTCTAAAATATGTTTTAAGATCTGAGAGTCTAGGAGGCTCTGTATTCATTTTTCAAAAATCTTGACAAAGTTTCACAACTCCAGGTTTGTGAAATCTGTATTTTGAGGCTATATCTTATTTGAAAGTATTATACTGGTCCAGGATAATAAAATCTTCTTTTCCAACATAACAAGTTCAGATTCTTCTTATAATCTGTATCCCCTTTTATTTTCTTTTGAGCATATTTCGTTTTATACAATCCAATGTTTTTCCTTTAGAAGCAATCAGCTGTTAGTTCTTGTATTTGGCTGGGAGAATTTATTGTGTGTGTGTGTGTGTGTAAATCTGAAAGTTTATAATATATATTGTATCTGTTTATTTGCTATTATTACACAAATAATTTTATCTGCTGAGTGAAAGGATACACATTTAATAAACAGTCCATCACTACCTAACACAGACCCTGATACAAGTATATTCCACAGACCCTGATGCAAGTCATGAATTACACTTTAACAGCCCTGTGACAAGACTTCCCATTTCTCAACCAATAATATCAAGTCCTGGTCACCCTTAATTTTGACCAACTGGTTCAAAGTAGAGTTTCAGAAAGCTCTGTTTTAGGTTTGCTAACCTGCCAGAATTGCTCACAGAACTCAGAAAAACACCTTTTTACATTTACTGTTTTATCATAAGAAAATACAACTCAGGAAACACTGATTAGAAGGCATCCACAGGGTAAAGTATGTGGAAGCGTGTGGAACTCACATGCCCTCTTTCAGTATGGTGTTCTAGCAGCCCAGATGGTATGAACCCAAAGACTCCCAACTTTACCACTTGGTATCTATGGTATCTATGGAGATCTTATCATCTTGTTGTTAGACATTTAGGTCAGACACTTAGGTGTGCAATGCTTAAGGCAAATCAAAAGACTATAGCTCTAAACACGCAGGGTCCCAGGGCTCACTTTGCAGGGCTGACAAAGCCCACATGGGAGAAAGATAAAGCAAGGGATATGATAATGCAATTCCCCTAAACAGAACAAGCAATACATTCCAGAAACCCAAATGCCCCCCCCCCCCCAGAGAAGGGTGGAACTGGTTGACACCATGGCAGTTCAAGCCAAATGCTCCCCTTGCCTCAACTGGATGTCAAGGCTAATGAAACTACACCCCAGGAAAGGATGACATGAACAGTTTCTGCCCCCCCCATTTAAGACTAGAACCCCCACAATACCTTAGCAGTTGTTCTTACCAAGAACTCTGGTTACCCAAGAAACTCTGCAAGGGTATCCTTTTATTATGTCTAAACTAACTTTGTTTTTGCTACTTGTAATGATGTAACTAAGGGTACTCCTCGCACCATAGTCAAGAACCAAGGAACTAAATCCAGGAACCCCAGGACTGACAACATAGGCAGGCCCGATTAAATTGTGGATTTTTTTTGTGATTGACTCACTCTCTAGCCCCCATTTCTCTCTCCTTGGATTCAAAAATGGGGTTGAAAACTCCAGCCCAAGCTTTCCTACCCACCTGTGACTATGCAGGTGTTTCTTTTCACATTTCTCTTTGTAAAGCAGCAGCAGTAGCAGCAGCTCTCCTGCCCACCTGTGACTGACTATTCAAGTGCCTCTCTTTTTCTCCTTTGCCTAGTAAGCCTGTCTGTTAAAAAGGTTATTTATAAAAAAAGGAAAAAAGGGGATTTCAACCTTCTAATCAGATGACTGGTTCCTCTAGCAACCAGCCCCATCCTGAGGGTATTCAGCAACACCCAGATTTCCTGACTTGCATAATTTCAGGTGTGATCAAAGGGACTCATTTATCATAAACAGTACAACAGCAAAAAATAAAAAGAAAAAAAATAATGGAATCATGTCAAATCTGGGTAAAAAAGCAAGCAGAGCTGTGGCCCAAAGGTTCAGCCTCAATGCCACTTGTCTACTGATACAAAGCTGAAACAAAACAAATCCAAGACTGCTCAACATTGAAAGAACAATTAGGGTGGGTTCCATATTGCAATGGCAGAACTCTGGACCCTGAAATCTAAACAGTTGCCATTTGATAATGGTCCACCATTGGACCTTCAGGAAATAGATTGAGTGAAGACTATGCCTCACTTTATTTAGAACCTCCTGTTCTCTGGGTTACAGGAGCTACAGGATTATGCAGTTCAACTGCTTCTGGTGCTGAGTTCCAGAGACTGCTGTTCTGAAACCCTGAATAGCTATCAGCTCCATTATTTCAGCTTTAACTCCGTAACACGTGAGCCATAAGTTATTGTATGGAATTGCAATGCCCTGAGATTTAGTGATTTTTTTATCTATGTTACGAATAACAAAAGATATACCTGTCATACCTTTTACACTGGAAATTCAAAGGAATATAGACAAATATATCAGGAATAAGGAATAGAGACTAAATACATATATTTCTTACTATATCCCAATGTCACAACTGGCCAATGTCACAACTGGCCAATCATTTCCCTGGATCCACTGGGGGACTGGTTATTCTGTAAGAATATTGACTGACATATCTTATTTTAATATGGGAATATTCTACTGTTAATCAGTATAATGCTTATTGTCTTTTTTTTTTAATATGGGAACATTCTACTTTTTAATTACTGATTCCTATTATGACAATTACTTGGTGGCACAACCAACTCAATTAAGAGTGTCTTCATATAATTTATTTCACCCTCAAGTGATTTGGCTTGGTTGGGTGTGCAGTTCTTCCTATTCAGGGACATCAGTTAGCCGGTCAGTGTGCTGTCAGATTGAGTGATATTTTTGACATGTGCCTCTCTCTCTCTCTCTCTCTCTCTCTCTCTCTCTCTCTTTTCATCCTTTAGCAGTGGATCCAGATTTGTTATGTGGCTTGTAACATTTACTCAACAGTAGAAGCAAAAGTCACTTTATATGTGAATCTGGCTATTGTAAATTTGCCAAACAATTCAAATGAGATAATCCAGATTCCAGAGACTGAAAAAGTGGGGAAATAAAAGATGCTAAGATGCTTTCTCTCTTTCATGATCTCACCTGTGCAGTCACTTGGCAAAGGGTGTGGTTAAAAAGGAGGAATAAAATACTTAATGCAATCAGTTTGATGTCATGTTTGTTGACAAGTCGTCTTCTCCACCACACATTCCCTACAGTAGCTCTCTATCTTTCTCTTCTATTTCTTTAGCAGGAACTGCAATTCTGAACTTACCTGGTTTTGGTTCTTAGAGTTTTTATTGAAACTGAATTGTCAGATCCAGGTATTTCATTATTCCTAGACTATCATGGGAATTCCGGGAGTCTAACTATGAGACTGATGAGCAATCTGGCTGTGACTCGTATCAAGTTCACATTGTCTCAAACCAAATGGCATATCAAGAGTATAAAGAAAGGTGTATAATTCTGAGGAGAAAAAAATCCCCCTCACCGTACATTTATGGGAAATAATCATAAGGATAATATGGAAATTAAGAACATATTCAATTATATAATAAGTCATTAAATTAGTCAAAAAATGCCTCATGTAAAGATTGTTTTAGTACCTCCATACTCAGTGGTGCAAGATATTTTGATTTATCATGGTCAAAATTTTACTGTTTACAGAATAAACAGATAAGCAACAGAATCAAGATAATTTGAAATTCATCTCAGAGTTAGCCAAATGAACAACAGACTGAAACAGAACATTTAAATTTCAGCTAACACTCAGTTTAAATTAGGTCAAGCATTAATTTAAATTAAAATTAGAGTTTAGAGGGGATAGTACAGCAATTTAAAATCAGTGAAAACTGTGTAGATAAACTGGAATAATGGATTAATGAGGCAGATTCAATCCTCTAAGGTGGCCAGGAGATGTTTCTAGGATGAAACATTTGGGCATAACAGCAGGATATCATATAATAATATTCTGAGGAAAAAGTAATCACAATTAAATATATTTAATAGCATTACTATATGTATACACACATTTATACCTATGATGGTATAGATATATAGTGGGATGTCCTATGGAAAGAAAATAAAGAATAGATTAAATAAAATTAAAAATTAGATCCTTAATGAATAAATTGGTTAAAAGTTAAAAGCAAAATATATAAAATTGAAAGTTTATTTTCTGGCCAGTTTTAAAAGCATAACCTATTTTGTATATGGACATTTGAAAAATCACTAGGGCTGCAAATAATCCCTGGAAAGAAAAAATAAGTGATTTTAATTGATTTAAATTTATTGCAAGAATAATATTAATAAAAAGTAAACCGAAATAGTACAAAGTATATAATTTCATTTACAAATTTAAAGTAGATAAGAGATATTAAAATGTTGTGTAAGAATGTATGAGTTGTTATTCCTGGATAGTAGTTGCTAATGGAAAGTAGGCAATAGACAACTTTTGGAAATTTCTTTTTCTTTTTATTAACACTATTGCAGGCTTCCTGGTTTTTCCATCTAAAATTAATGATGTATGTTTCAAATTTTTGTGCTTTTCCATAAACTTATAATGCTTCTGGCAATGTGTTAATAATGCCATCAGGTGTTGAGTTACCCTTCCACTCTTACAGTTTGAAAGCAAGCAAGAGCATGATATAAAAGACTTCATTTTCAGGATGATATAGGAGTCCTTAACCTCTGTCCCCCACACAGATGAACAATTGGTCAGATAAATGCCCTGGGGGAACTAAGGAGTTTATGCAGAGAGGAGGGGGGGGAGA
>PVHY01011041.1:0-49469 GCA_004024945.1 Uropsilus gracilis | reverse complement strand
TAGAAATAAATTAGTCTGCACTGCACTGAGAGTCTTACATTGGTTTGGTATTTTGGTTGAGAAGGCTGGGGATGGTGGTAAGAACCCACGAGTGGAAAGTTTAAACTGTGTTTTAAAGTTTTTCTTTCCTGCAGTTTTTGGAGCTGAAAGCAGAGAGCAGTTGGCTGGCTTTTGCATATCAATGGTAAAGGTGATCAGTAAAAATGCTAATGAAGAGTGTGTAGCCTGCTTTGTAGAGAGTAGCAGGCAAATAAGAGTATCCAATTAAGGTTAAATGTAATTGCAAAGGAACTGCTTGTAGCCTGCTTTGGAGAGAGAAGCAGGCGGATAGGAGTAAACAGTTAAAGTCAGAAAGTCTCTTTTTTTACCCACTTTCAGGAGGAGAGCCAGGAGATATGAGGTGCATCAGAAATGAGAAATGGATGTGGCAGGATGGAAGACTACCTCTTTGTGGGCCTGGCCTCGGACTGTTGAATGAAGTATCAAGAAACATTTCAAAGAATTTCATTGTTTCTGGAAATCTACTGTAAATTCTTGCAAATCTTGGAATATGTTACCTTTTGTCTTTCTAAATCAGATTCTCAAATTAGTATTTCTTAAACTGTGCTCTTTTAATTGTTTGATCCAGAGTTGCATGTACTTTGAGTAAATTCCCCCTGTTACTTTTTCTTTTTAATATTTTCATCTTGAAATTCAAACTGCCTTTTTATGACCAGTAAAAGAAAAAGTGTTCAGTTGCAACCCACATTCCAATCAAAGCTATACTTCTCAAGGTGATTCATACTCTTAGACTTTCCAAAATGTGCAAACATTTATCTTGTTATTAATATACCAGCAAAACTTCAGCCACATCAAAGACCAGAAATGAAATTACAACAGTGACCTAATTAGCATTGCATGTACTAAGAAAAAAAATACAGTTTTTTTTTTTTTTAATATTTGTCACTTGAAGATGGAGGATGGAGTTTTTCACATTTAAAATCCAAAAGATTGACAAAATTCTCGAGTCCTTAGAGACTTAAATAGTATTAGTATTGGCAGAACACAACATCATCTTTAAGAAATAAAAAAATTGGCACTGGCAAAATAATTGTTGGGCATGAGAAAACGAATCGTTGCATTTTAGCTTTTGAGCTCTTCAGAGCATCAAAATTACTTCCCTTCTGACTGAGAAGCTATAATTGTAGCTCTGATAAAAAAAAATTCTTAAGACAATTTCTTCTTTCAAAAAGTCTTTATTAAGTTGTTTGCCCTTAGCTTAAATTTATGCTCAGCAGTGAAGTACAAAATCGCGTTAGTGTCTGTGCTCACTCTAAACAGGATTTCAAAGTTAACGTTAGTGGCGCTGTCACCTCCACTCCTTTCAAGCGTCCTACTGAAGCGACTTCACACTTGTAGGAGAAACTGTCACTTTGGAAGGTTTGGTCTGCGTTCCTTTCACAAAGCTGAGGTTGTCAGTAAGGAACATAGGAGAACGGGACAGAGGTTTCTACGATGCATTTGTCATCTATTTTTTTCTCTTCTTTCTCAGCGTTTCCACATGCTGATGCTGGCTACTAAAAGCATTTTTCATTTCTTATGCCTAGCAGCTGGTCTACTTCAGGAACAGACATCTTTGTGTCAGCCATGGAGAGAAATGAAAATCCAGAAGTTAGTATGGATCTTGGGCAGTAGTTCCAGCTCGTCTTTTACAGGCTTGTGACCTGGGATGAATCATTTCTTTCCTCTATTCTTAGTTTCCTCATCTATAAAACAGGATAATCCTATGAGTATCAATCTCTATGGATTATGTTAGCATTAAATGAGCCTACTTTTGCAAAGCGCTTTGAATAAAGTCTTGCACTTTGTATATTTTATATATTTTAATTAAGTAAAAATAATTGCTTTCAATTGTGAAGGCTAAAAATAAGAAAAATATGCTTGACAGGAGGTTGGTTAAATTGGATATAGTTCATTCACACAGGAGAATAATGCAAGTATTAAGGGAATGTTCTCTTTTAATATGGAAATTGCTTCAGTGAAAACCCTCGGTGTGTGTATACATATATATGTACACACATACACATATATACTATATATGTGTATATACACATATACACATGCACATACAGGAAAGTCTGGAAGAACATGCAGTTAACTATAGTCAACAATTTGTTTCAGAGTGACATTAAGGAGAGATTAGGGGATTTGTGAAGCTTCTTTTTTGTTATATACACTTTTGTGTTATTAAAACGAATCCAATTTCAGTGATAACTTTTTCAATAAAAATCAACAAGTTCATTATGATTTTATTTCAGAAAGGGTAATTTTTGATACATTTTGAAAGGTTAAGGACACAAACTTAAATCTGTTATCTGTAAGTGATTCTGAACCCTTTGCTGCTACCTTTGCATTAAATACAATTTGAGTTTTTTCTCTGTAAACTGAGAGCAAGGAATCCCCAGCTCTCATTTTCTTGCCTAAGGTATGATCTTGGGCAGTGATATAGTCAATAACTTGCTGTAATTGAGGCATAATTCATACTCATAAATTATAAAATTGCATGTGCTTCAGACTGCCTACCCCTTGTAGAGAGCTTTTTGTTCTTATTTGAGGGAAGTGGATCCATGATAAGTTGATGACAGTAGAAAGCTAAAGTGTAAGGGAAATGCAGAAAGTGAGGATTCCTTTATGAGCTGATACCTTGGTTGCCCAAAATATTTTCCCTATAATTCTGCTATGATACCTTTAATTACCATGATCCGTAATCCTTAGGGTTAAGGTTATAGACTCTGTGGCCAGGGGGTATTTAATCAAGAGGAAATCAACATGCAGAAAAGACAAAAGGTGAAGAAACTGGAGTTCTGGTTGGGTAGTGCTGGGGAATGGGAACTTCAGAGAGGGTGGCATGCAGCATAAAAAAGACATTTAAAAACTTGGTTGAAATTAGGTTTGGACCTTGACTCTGACATGTTTATATGTTTACTGTGGGAGTGAATGAGCATGTTTGAACCTCATTTTGCTACTCTGCAAAATGGTAATATTTATATGTATGTTAATACAAAAACACATTATCTTGATATCTATCCCCAGAGCCTAGAACAGTAAACATTCCATAAATATTTATTGAATAAACAAATGGATTAAAGGAGTGACATAAAGCTACCTGAAGGTAAGAGGTGGCCAATATATCTTAATTTTCTTTCAGTCCTGCAAAGCATTTGATAAGCTTCTTCAATATATGTCTCTCTCTTCATGAAGGTAGAAGATTAATGACATAATTAATAGTGAGTCAATGGACAGTGATGGTGGTGGGTTTTAAGACAACATAATCTGTATTCTCCATCTATTAAGCATTTTTATCATTTACTTGGGTATAAATATAAATGGTATGGTCATATACTTGTATGACAACAAACTGAAATAAAGGATATAATGGAGAAAAGAATCATAAGATTTTGATTGATTAACTTGAGGGATTGTATTAAGTAAGTTTAGATTCAGGATAAATTGTAGGTTTGCTTTTGGGTACAAAACTCCCTCAAGTCTTTAATAAACTCAATAGTATCAACTTCAATATGTGTTTTCAATAAACTCAGTATGTATCAACTTCAAAGTTATTTGCATTAACCAGGCCATGCCATCTTGAGTTGAGTTAATGAAGCAAAGTATTAACTCAAGTTGGCAGGGCAAGTTTTCTATTTACACAGTGATTTCTGGAAGGCTAAATTCCACTCTCAGAGTTCCTGTTCACAAACAATATGTGAAAACTAGTTTGAATTTAGACATGAGTGATCAGGATCATGAAGGGACTTGGTTTGATTGAATATATAAAATTTAACTTGAAGGAAATACTTAGAGGGAGATAAGATGTTCCTAGATTGTTATATGGAAAAATAACTGGATTTGACCTTTAAGTCACCATAGGTGGATGGTTTTTAATGGAGAGAATTATAGACATATAAGTTATCCCAGAATAAGGAAGAATTTTTACGGGTAAAAACTATCCAAAGATGGGATAAACAATAACAGTTTTATTCATAGTAAAAAGAATGAATGTCCTTTTAAAACTCACAAAATAGAAACTGTTGAAATATAAACACTTTTAAAATTTTGAATCCTTACCATCTGTTTAAACTCAAGCATGCCAGTACATTGTTGAATAAGTTTTGAGTTTAATAGTTCACTAAGTTTATCAGGTGTTCATGTAGAGGTTGGTCCCTAATTCAGTAGTGAAATTAGAAAGGAGGGCACTAATAGTAAAAATATGTTAGGCCTCTTTCAAATATGAAATTATTTTATAATTGCAAGAAAAATAGATGTTATTGAGATGGTAGTGCTAAGCCTCCTATGAACATGCATCCTGGTGCAAACCTTGGACTCAAACACAGCTGGTTAACTAAAACGGAAAGTGGATGCAGTTGCCAGGCAACTCAGGTTTGGATAAATAAGCCTTCCATTTCTAGTGTACCAGAGAAGCAGATAAACAAGCATTCCTTTAAGTATGACTCAATCTTATCCTATGGGGATACTTATAAAATGAATGAAAAATCACTATCTAGGTAATTTGGAACACACATTTCTGTGAATAAGTAATATAACAATCTAAAGATAAGGTGGCTTGACCCATGGGAAAACTTTCTTTAATTCTACACCTAAAAATATGAGTAGGAACATGTCTCAGCAACCTAGTTACTTCTGAAAAAGAAAAAGAAACAACTGAACACATCAAACTACTTCAAATTACAGAAGAAATACAGAGTTAGTTACACGTCTAGTAACGGTACATGTAGTAGGACCAGAAACAGAAACACAGGACAACAAAACTGGTACTTTTTCTTTTTTTCATCTTGGACCATAGTCAGTAGCTACTAACAAGAATGAGGTCAGTTTCTGGCAGCAATGAAATGGTTGTTTTCCCAACTACACTGTGAGATCTTTGAGGGCATTTATTTTTGTATTTCACAATGTCCAGAAAACATAGTATTAATCTATTAAGATTATAAATCAAAGAGGTCTTAAGTTTCCCAAATTTATGGATGTGCATGCATGCACACATACATGTATGTTAGGCACAACAATATACATAATAATAAATATGCCTGAAGTGATGGAAGTGAATCCTCTGAATATGCTTTTTATTATTGTGACACTTTAAAACTTAAGCCAAGGAAAACATTTTCCAGGAAAATGGTGAAAATATGATATTCACTTATCAAAACTTTTAAAAAATAATTCACATTCATGTTTGTGTTTAGAAGATAGTGAAGTTTCAAAATACTAAGTATTTGTATTTCAACACTTTCCTTTATTTATTTATTTATTTATTTATTTTTTCTTATCATGAGAATTTTTAATGTCTACTTTCTTAGCAACTTTCTTTTTTTATTTTTATTTTTTTATTTGAAAAATTTATTTTATTGATTTGTCACATTTGTGCATTAATTGATTCCTCCTCCTCTCTCTGTATCCCCCCTCCATATCTCCCTTCCAGTTACTCCATCTCCCATTTTTCTGCGATTTGTTGGTTGGTTAAGTTGATGTTCAGTTGTTGGTTGTTTGACCTATTGTTTTCTTCCGATATCTGGTAAATGTGTGTGTGGGTTTTTTTTTGCATATATATATATTTATATTACATTAGTCCAATATGTATATTTATATTACATTAGTCCATTATTGTGTACCCTGGGGCTTTCCCACTTCACTAACATTTGTTAACTATCCTGATCTTTTGTGCTCTTCACCTTCCCCACCTTCTTCCCCCTCCTCCTCTCTTGCTCCATGGTTCAGTGCCATTGGTTGTTTTCATTCTTTCTTATTTGTTTGCTTGTTTTTCGCTATATCCATCATATAAGTGAGACCATCCGGTACTTCTCTTTCTCTTTTTGACTTATTTCTGCTAATATGAGTCTTTCTAGTTCCATCCAGGTTGCTGCAAATGACATGTCAACACTTTCCTTTTTTCTGGTTTTTAAAGATGACATATATTTGCTTTACAATGAAGAAAATTATCATTATTAGACAATAAAAACAGCTGGGTAGGCTCTACCTTTTCCAGGTAAAAAGGATGTATTTGCCTAAATCATTCTAAACTAGGCCCTGTGGTGCTATTTTAGCAGAAGGTGTGAAACAAGAATTTATGGAGTGGAAATTTAGAACAAGGAAGCTGAAAGCTCCCTATTCCTTGTCTGCTGTGGAGTTAGCCTGAGTTAAGGGGCTGGCTGTCAATTTTATCAACATGGTGCCCAGGAACCTCCAATGTCTGCTGTGATAACTCCTCCCACATCCTACATCACACAGTCCACTTGATACCTGGTAGAAAAGGGCAATAAAACTGAACAAGGAGAGAGGGCAACACTTAAAAGCAGTTACTGGCTTCTTCTATCAGCACGCACAGTTGCAAGTTCATTCAGGTTTTGGGAACAACAGCAATAAGATTCATTTAACAAACAAGGCAAAACCAAGAGTCACTGAGGTCACCCATGGACAGTTATCTTAACCCAGTTACTGTTCAGTCTTAAGTCTTAAACAAAGGTCACACTTCCAAGATGGTGTCTTTTGTATCCTGAGCAAAAGGTCGAATGGTATCTCAACAGCTTCACCTCCCTGTCTCTTGTTTTCCAACAAGTTTTCCTTTTTCATCTTCAGAGGCCTAGATTCCAGTTTTCCAGCAAGCTTCACCATCTCTGTCTCTGGGAGGTCCAGATTCAGTTTCCATATAAGTGGCCCATACTTGGTTTTCATATAACTTTTCCCTTTTCCCTGGGGCGGCCAAATCCCTGGATGAATGATCTCCGGGATGATCCCCCTATAGGACTGAACCTTGGAATGGTGCTACAGGGCTGAAGCCTGAAAAACTCACTACCCTTTCTTGCTACTTCTGCAGCTTCTTATGCTCTTACTAGTCTCCCACAATGCTTCTTTTTTGCCCTCAAGACATATCTCATCTTGTCCCATTTCTCCTCTCCTGTGCCCCTCTCAAGGGGGTACGACTTCTAATAGACTCTTGCTTTCAGCCCCATTCTCACTAGCTCCACTTTTCTTTTCTTTTTTTATTTTAAACTATAGAATTTATTTCAGGCTTAGAACGTATAAATAAAAGAAAATTAGGATACAACAAGTTATCAGTATGCAAATTAGGATACAACAAGATATCAATATGACAAATATTACAAGTTTTAAAAATTTAAGAACATTTGAAAATTGGATACAATAATTGAAGTAACAAATGGGGATGGTCTCTAATATCCTAGTTAGAAGGTTTTTTAAAAAAAAATAATTAAAAAAATTTTGTGGGAAGAAAACAAGTTACATAGATAGGTATACATATTACAATACCATAATTACGAAATTATAATCGTGCAAAATAATATATTATTTACTGATGTGTGATTTAAAAGTTTCAAATACCACTGACATGGCAAACATCAGATCCACTGTATTAATTATTATTTCTGGGAATGTATAATGGGGAATAGGATAGAAGAGATACCCACAGAGAATGTCAACTATCTCTGTGATGGTTGTTCTTTTTTAAAATTAACTTATATTTTAAAAAATATAAATATATATGTATTTATATTTATATTACATTATTGCATTATTGTGTACCCTGGGGCTTTCCCACTTCACTAACACCTGTTAACCATCCTGATCTTTTGTGCTCTTCACTCTCCTGGCGTCTTCCCCCTCCTCCTCTCTCGCTCCATTGTTCAGTCCCGTTAATTGTTTTTACTTTTTTTCTTATTCATTTATTTTTCCCTATATCCATTATATAAGTGAGACCATCCTGTATTTCTCTTTTTTCTTTTTGGCTTATTTCTGTTAATATGAGTCTTTCTAGTTCCATCCATGTTGCTGCGAATGACATGTGTCTGTCCTTCTTGATTGATGTGTAGTATTCCATCATGTATATGTACCACACTTTTTTTAGAAAATTGTTTGTTTTGGGGCATTTGGTTCATTTCCAAATTTTGGCAATTGTAAACAGAGCTGTGATAAACATGCATGTGTAGGTGTCCTTTTGATTCAGTGTTTTCATGTCCTCTGGGTAGATTTCCAGTAGCGGGATTGCTGGGTCAAATGGGCTCCATTTTTCACTAGCATGATTTATAAAGATTTTGTGTTGCTGAAATCTTGGGGAATAATGAGATTGCAAAGGCAGGAGAGGAAGATATTGAGCGAAAGTTTTCTTTTAACTTTGAAGAATAAACTCAGAGAGAAAAACTAGATTGGATTGAAAAAGAGGACGATCAGATTGTCTAAAGGCCACTGGGTCTATATTAAGTTGTCTCTTTAGTGGCGGCATTAATGACTCAGTTACCACATTATGAAAAACCTAGGGGGTTATACTTTATTAGCTTCCTTATTTGCAGTTATAGAAATTGAGGTGCCAGGAGGTAAGTGGTAAGACAAGATTTCTCAGTTTGCTGGACACAAAAGTCATCATGTGACCTTTAGAGAAAGAGGTTTCATTTACTGTAAATCACCCCTTCCTTGCTCTCCCTTACAGGGGCAGAGATTCTTCTACTTGAATCAAGGCCTTCCCATTTTTCATTCTTTTTAAGGTTTCTAAAGATGGGAGCATTTAATGGCAAGTTCCTGTCTCCAGTCCCTGTTTCCCTAGCACTTGACACTGTGCCTAACACCCAGCACAGAGGTGTGACTGAAACAGACAAGAAGATGATGATTGGCTATATTATCTCCATAAAAAAGGAGTGAAGGAGTTTCAGTTTCTGACAACCTGGGACTTGATTTTACCTCTGTCACTGGATTGCTGTATTAGAAAAGAGATTTAATTCACCTGTGCTTTGTTTGCCTTGAAGTAACATAAGTAGGCTGAGTTGTGTATTCTTTCTTTATTCTTTATGATGCCTTCTTCTCCTAACCTTCTGTGTCTACAGAAAGGCTTATGTTTCCATAGAGAGGAGCAACATTCTGCTAGGACATTCGGTTCATATCACTGGGAGCACCTGCCAGCACCTACATAGCTCAAATGTGAGATGCAAAATTGACTACCTTCAGAGCAATCCCATGCTCACACAATAAGTAAAGAAAGCAGGCAGAAACCAAGCCCCAAACAGGCATCACTGACAAACCATCACAGGAACTTGGGAACCAACTTTTAAATAAGAGTAGATATCTACGATGATCTGGTGGACTTAGCCTGAAGACTTACTACCAAGAAGTCTTACTTAACATGACTCTATAATTGGTTATTAAATAAGTAACTTTCCCTGAGGGAGGAGATTTTTCAATCATGTTTAAAGGATTCTAAGTACTTAATGATATGTGAAAACATTAACTTTTAGAATATAAGAATAATACAGGCTCCTTTTAGGAAGATGTTGTGCTAAGCAAAATGAAAAGCATCATACCAAAATGTTTGTATGCATTCAGGAAAATTTTTAAAAATTCAATTAATTCTTAATTCAAGACGTTGTCTTAGTAACTACTATTTCAAGATACTCAGTACTTGCAACATAATTCATCACTTCACCAAGGCAAGAGAAAAATAGAAAAAGACAGAACCTTAAAATACCTTTGCCAATTAAATCCTGAATTATTTTTGACTCTGAGAATAGGCAGTTATTTCATTTAAGCTGGGAAGAACACATTGATTTTTCATGCTTCTGCTTATATTTTCATTATTTCACAATCTTCAGTGTGTTTTGGGGTTTTATCTAATCTCCTTTACCTCTAAATCCAAGATGCTAAAAATAAATATTAAGACAAACTTAATATTGGATCTTTGCCTTGAAGGCTAATGCCAAAATAATGGAGTTCATGACCTAAGTCACCAGGTTCCCATCATCCCAGGGTGATCTCAAGAAGTATATAAAACATCTGACAGTAAATGCTGCAGTGGAGGTATAAACCACACATTCAAACCTGCTGATACTCTCTTGTTAACTCTTCGTAATGGGGAATTTACAACAAAGGGCACAGAGATCAAGATGACTACACAGATTTATAGCAAACCTCAAAGGTTTATTTAAAATTCCAGTGACTATCCTTTAAGAGTCTTTTCTTTTATGCTAGGTTCTTGTGGAAAGTCCTGTTCTTAGTTACTGAAAAGTTATCTCCCACTCCCTCCCCCTTGCCATTCCCACTCAGAAACTCAATGTTCAAACTCTACTTTTTGTGAAGGGAGGCATGAGGAGATGAAGGTACAGGGCCCAGGAGACAAGCAGAATTTTGCTCTCCTTATAAACAAGAGATAGATTTGCCTTGCAGGGCCTTTAATATTTATGTGGCCACCATGAGGTCATGAGCATAAAGAAACGTCTTTCTGCACAAGAACAATTTTGGAGCATATGGTGCTGGACGACTGCCAGCAACCACTTACCTACACAGTTTTAACACGAAAAAGAAAATCAACCCTTATTTGTTTGAGATACTATAAATGGGTTATATATTTGTTGTTTGTAACCAAAGCACACCTGGCTGGTAAAGTGTTCAACATACAATGTCTAAAATTGCCAGAAAAACCACAATGAGGTACCACCTTACACCACATCCAAAAAACAGGCAACAACAAGTGCTGGCATGGATGTGGAGAGAAAGGAACACTTTTACACTGCAGGTGGGAATCAAACTGGTTCAGCCACTTTGGAAAGCTGTGTGGAGAACCCTCAAATGAATACCTTTGACCTGGCAATAGCTCTTCTAGGAATCTACCCATAGGAGACCTCAATGTGGGTACAAAGGGATACCTGTGCTCGGATGTTTACTACAGCACTATTTATAATTGCAAGGACATGGAAACAACCTAAATGCCCCCAAACAGATGACTGGATGAAAAAAATGTGGTATATATACATAATGGAATATTAATCATCAATTAAAAATGACAAATTTGATGATTTTATGGTAGCTTGGATGTACCTAGAAGAAATCATATTGGCAGAAGCAAGTCAGAAGGAAAAAGACAAAAACCAAATGATTTCACTAATCTACGGACAACCAAACAAAAGTACACAGCTGGGGTGGGGAGACCAGCTGGAGTGGCCAGGGAAGGGAGGTGGTGGGGGACCCCTCAGGGATTAGACTGATGTGAAATATATGTATATATAAATAAATTATTAATAAAAAACCAAGATGTTTATGAAATTCTGTTTAAAAATGAAAAAATAAACTAGTACAATAAATCTAAATGTCAAAAAAAATTTCCACAAAGTCCTTTAAGTGCTTATTCATTATTATTATCACTAATAATATTATTCATTATTATATATATTTTATAAATGGGGAAAGTGAGATACAAAGAGCCTGAGTCATTTGACCTGGGCAACACGGAACTCATTATTTTATTAGTGTTCTAAACTTTTTTTAGATAAATTTAATGTACTGGTAAAAATCAATGGTTCACTAATGGCATCTCTAGCATTCTCTCTTCGTGTGTGTGTATTGAAATTTAGGATCTTGTTCAGATATACTATAATCTGCCTTTGGAGCAATGTCCTTTCCTGTAAAATGATGGACTAGACTAAAATTCAGCAGAATCCTCCTATATCCTATATCCTATATAAAACATAGGATGCATCATGTCTTTATCCCATGGTGAGGGATATAGTGCTAGGGGTTATGTTTTTGTTTGTCTGTTTTCAAGCCCAGATTGTGCTACCCATGACAATAATTCTTTTGAGTAAGTATAGCTAATTTAAGTTTCATGCTAAGGACCTATAAAAGAAGTATGAAAACAAGTGCCTAAAGTACCATGGGGAAATATTAATGCAAGTTTATTAACCAGAGATAGGAAATGATATTCCATAGACAAAAGATACACTTCAGTGCAAGACTTATAAATCTACAAAAGGAATGTTTGTGGCATCTCTCTTATGAACACTGGTTGATGGTGATTTTAGAAGCTGGCATCGCAGTTGGCGAGATAATCAAGTTGCAGAGTGAGTCCCATGATATAAGGATGTATGGGAGAAGAAAAAAGACCAGGCAATTCTGTCTGATGAAATGAGGAAGAGCTTCATAATGGAAGTGAAGGCTGAGTTTTGAAGGATAATTATTAATTTCAACAGTGGGCAAAACGAGCTGGAGTGTGGAAGGCAGTGCGGGGGAAAAATGTCATCTAAGCACAAAACACGTCTTGCTAACTGCAGATTTGATCTGATGATTGAAGAACAAGAGCATGAGTAGAGTGTTAGGGGAAAGGCTGAGACTAAGCCTGTGCCTGGTTATAATAAATAACATATACATGCTGGGGGTAGACTTATTTTGGTTCTGAGTTACCACGCATATGATCAGATGATCAGATTTGAAACTTTACAAAGATCGCTGTGTAATAAAAATTTTTGTTATAGGGTCAGTACCATGCTATAGCTTCTCTGTTATTTGATATCCATAATATAATTAGTATTTGTATAGGCTATGAATAAGAGTGACATCAGGGTTGCAAAAGACCCAAGAGAAGAATGTTGCGAGGCGCCAGGGGTAAGATGATGAGCATCTAAATTAAGGCATGGTAATGGCATGGGAAGGGATAGACAGTTGTAAGTGATCTCAAGGAGGCAGAAAGATAATACCTGATTAAATGATAGTGGAAGAGAGATGGTGAGCAAAAACATAATGCTTAGGAACCAAGCACAGGGAGGAAATTTTGTGTAGCCAGATGATGAGATTTGCTTTGGACATGTTAAATTTAGAATGCCATGTGATATCTGTGGGTGAGATGTTCAGTAGAGCATTGGACAAATATGGGTCTGTTGCTCAAGCTCAAAGAATCAGTCTTGCTTAACAGACTAGTTTGAAACCATTTGAAAACTGACAGCTCCTTTATTCAACAAGTAGTAATGTCCTATCAATTCATAGAAAATATGTGCACAGACACTTTTTTAAGAATTCAAATAATACCAAGTAAAGAAGAAATTAAAGGAAATCAGTTTGCTTTTTTAAAATGAAAATTTATCATTTACATGCCTACAATTACAGTGACATGCACACACACATTGACAAAGTTAGTCTCTGGTGAATGTGTTCATTTTTCATTCATTAAGCAACTGTTCATGAAAAGTCTTCTAGGTTTAGGCACTGGGAAAACAACAGTGAAATAAGAGTCACAATCTGCTCCCAGGAAATTTACATTCTCAAACAAAGCAAGACCGACAACAAGCAAATTACATGACTTCTTACAGTCATCTCAGCTATGAGAAAACAGCCTACCCTGTTGAGATAAGAGTGGTGGTAGTTTTTTTGGGGGTAATTCAGATGCAAGTAAGGTAAAATCTCTTGAAGACAAGTTAAGAAAGAGGCAGGCAAGTGGAGGAACCAGTGATCAAAGATGGAAAAACCTGACTGTTGAGAAAATAATGAAAGTATGTTTTAAGATGAAATCTCAAAAATAAGCCCAAGTTAGATCAGGTAGTATCTTGAAGGTGAATACAGGAAGCTGTAGTTTTGTTCCAAGTGCCAAATAAATCATTGGGAAGTCTGATATGGTCTGATTCACATTTTTCAGAAGTGTGTTTGGAACCTTGCAAATAAACTGAGTGGTAGGTGACATTTTCTACATGAAATTTAGCCTCATTAAAATGGAAAAATTTAACCCTATTAAAAAATAACTAAAAATTCTGCATAATTATATATTCTTAGTGTTTAAAGATAGTGCAAAGTGCTAAGAAACTATTTTTAAAAATTCCAAAAATTTATTTCAAAAATGATTTATTTCAAAAAAATTTGAACTGTTTTGGTGACTTGGGCCCTTGGAGAGGACCTCTGGCACACGCCTGCTGCAGCCTAGGTGTGGAGGGTAGGGTGAGTCCTATGACACCAGGGTCGCAGGGTCTCAGGGTATTGGGTTCAGGGGTTTCAGGCTGGGGTGAAGTCTGCGCACCTCTGCTGGGTCTCAGGCTGGGGAGGGGGGATTAATAGGCTCTGCCTTTCAGTTCTAACCCTATCTCCAGTTGGGTCAGAGGAGAGAGTTGAAAGTTCCCCTGGACTGCCTGGACCCAGGGGAGGGCCCCCAGGATACCTCCACTGCAGCCTAGACTGCTGGCAGAAGTGGGGGTAAGATGAGTCAGGGGTGGGGTCTTGGGGTCCAGGGGTCTCAGCCTGGGAGACCCTTATGTGAAGGTAGGGGATGGGGATGGGCAGCTCCCGGGGGGTTCTGAGCTGGGGGAGAGGATTAAAGTCCATACCTTCCAGGCTCAGCCCTGATCTAAGTCAGGTCAGGAATAGCGGTTGAATTCCCTTTGAAAGGCCTGGGCCTTTAGGGAGTCCCCCAGCAGAGAATAGGATAAGCTCTACACTACTGGGGTCTCAGGATCTCAGGATCTGGTCTTGAAGCTGGCCTCCACACTTTTGGTGTCCATGGGTGGGGACCATGCAGCCTCAATCAGGGATCCTCAGATGGGAGAGGAGATTAGTAGGATCTGTCAACTAAGGTGGGAGCTGAGGTCCTTTTGAATGGCCCAGGCCATTGAAGAGAACATCCAGCACACCACCGGAGCAACCTAGGCTGCTGGCAGTGGTGGGGTGAGGGTAGGGTCAGTTCTATGTCACTGGGGTCACAGAGTCACAGGGTCTCAGGGTCTTGGGTCCAGGGTTGTCAGGCTGGGGGAGCCAGCCTCTACCTCCAAATGGACAGGGGATGGGGGGAACTGGGTATCTCTGCTGGTAGGCAGGCTCAGGAGTGGGGGGGTTCCCTCTTTGGTTTACTCCAACCTCAATCAGACCTGCACTAGGAATGAAAAAAACAGTTTCTCCAACTGTAGATATAATGGAGAGGAAAGGAAGTAATAATGGCCCTGGATACACTCAACACCTGGGTAGGACTAATAGGGGTGCTGTGATAAAATTGGGGGCAGTGGTTCCAGAACAATAATACTGTATTAAGATAGCAGCCATTGTGTCCTGGTGGGTGGAGACTTGGAGATGGGAAGACAAGTCTTCTTGAGAGAGAGGGGATTTATGAAGGAATGTGGCTGGAGAGCAATGGAGAGAGAAAGTTGGTGAAGGGAGAAAGCAGAGGAGCAGCAAAAAGACCTCAAAGCTGCTACTGCCATGTATGGCAGCAGGACAGCAAAGAAAGCCACACTGTGGGCTTCCATCCCCAGCCCGGGCCATGAGAAGTCCCAGGAAGCATGCTGGAGAAACTTGTGACCTGTGTAAGCTGAATTGGAAATGTGGTACTTGAAAACTTGCTTTACTTTTGAAACTGTAAAGCTTGGGAATTGTCTGGAGACCTGAAAAGAACTTGTCATATCGCTGTTTTCATTGTGAGATGTCTGAAATGGTTGCTGCTTCTGGTGGTTTGGCTTGCTTCAGGGTTGAAGCAAAAAGAATTCTGGAGCTGTGCTTTTTGGAGGAGGATTGACAATGCCATCTTGGTTTCTTCACTTGAGTTGACGTCAAAAGCTGTGTCTTCGGAAAGGATTGATGATACTATCTTTATTTTTCATTGGATTTTAATCTTCCACGTTTGAAGCTGGATTGATAACACTATTTTGGATTGCTCATTTGGTTTGAAGGTGGGACAGCTACCGTTTTGTGGATGCATGTGACTGAAGGATCCATATGTAGCTTTTTGGACTAGAGACTGGACTAAGTGGTAAGATTACTAGAAAAGTCCCTTGTGCCCTCAGTGACTTTTGCCTATTTTGTCTTTTTAATGACTAAATCTTGTTCTCGCCTCTTTTTTAAGATAGTGTGGTCTTGCTACTGCGCACAGTCTGGGATGAACATGATGGGTGGCTGTATTTAAAGGGCCAGCTGCTCCTGTTTGGAAGTTTAATTAAGTACTCTGTTTTGTTGGTTTTGTTACCCAATTTCAGGACAAGCTGCATGTTTAGAACCACTGAGACAAGAGCTTGAGAGACCAGCGACTGTGGTGATCTGTCACAGATTTCTACCTACGTCGTCTCTGGGGCTGGGGAACCAAACCCCTGACAGTTTTGTGCAATGTGAGTAAGGTTCCCTCCTTCATCAATCAGTGAGGGAAGAAAACCACAGAGAATGCCAAACTGCTAATACAAGACAGGAGAGGAGCTGGACTAACCACCTGGAGAAATCTATCCCCACCAGGGAACACCTCCATTGCCAATGGCTGGGAGTTGGGCTCCCAAATCAAGATATCAGAACTATTTGACACACAAGCAGCACACATGACAGTGCCAGAAAGGATACTGAAGAACTGCACCACACATTTGCCTACAACAAGTTCCTGACGTGCTTAGCCTGACTACCCACCTCAGTTACTCCTGGAGATATGGGCAGCCTGGTCTGTTGCTATACAGGAGTACAAATCCACATCCAGGGAAAAAGGACATCTAGATAAAAGAGAAGACCAGTGGACCAAATACAGATCAATGACTTACAGCACGTGGAGCTGGAGTGACCAGAGGGGAGTAGGGTGGAGGGAATGGGGTGCAGTATGGAAGGGAGGGCCATAACTAAGGGGAACAACAACCATACAAACATGATCAATATTATATGAAAATTGCAAAATAAAAATTAAAATTTAAAAATATTGCAAAAGATCTTATGAAGTGGTAAGAAATTATTTCAAAAATTTCAAAAAATCTATTTCAAAAATGATTTATTTCAAAAAATTTGTTTCAAAAATGAAATAAAAGATGGTCTCCTGGGTGGTACATCCCTGAAACTGGCTACTAAGAGCATTTGCTCAACACTGGTGAACTTTAATCTTTGTTTGATTGATGCTTGGCATGTAGAAGAGATGCTCACTCAAGTTGGGAGTGTAACAGGAAACCCCACGTAAAGAGCAGGTCCCCAAAGAATGGATTATAAAGAGTGAACAAGAAATAAAATCACAGTGCAGAAAGACAAAGCAGGAACTTCCATACGGTGATGGTGGAAGCACAAAATAGTAAGACCACTGTGGAGGATGGTCTGGCAGCTTTTTATGAAACTAAACATAATGCTACTCTATAACCCAGCAATTCTATTCCTGAGGTCTTTACCCAAATGAAATGATAACATGTGTTGAAAAAATGACTTGTACAACGAATGTTTATAGAAGTTTTATTTGTAATAATCCCAAACTGGAAGTGACTCAAGTATTCAGCAACCAAAAAATGGATCAACAAATTGTGTCTATGTACACAATAGAATACCAACAATAAAAAGGAACACACTACTGATACATTTAGCAGCATGAATAAATATCAAAAGCATTATGCTAAGTAAAGGAAATCTCTCAGCAAAGAGCACAAACTGTATGATTCTATTTTTATGGGAGTCTAGAACAATTGGAGAAAAATACAAGGAGGGAAAAAAACCACAGCAATTGGTGCCTCTAGCATTGGAGATAAGAGACATGGACAACCTGGGGAGAGGCATGAGGGAATGTTTGGGGTTATGTTAATGTTCAATATCTTGATAAGACTGCAATTTATAAAACAGAAGTCTTAAGATTTGTACTGCATTTCATTTCATTTAAATATATCCTTTAAAAAGAAAGAACAGTAAACATGTATATAGCTAGACATATACATGCTGGAGTGCTTAGGAGACATGTATTTTCCAATACATCAAGAACAAGATGGAGTGATGGACAGATAAACACATGAATATATAAAGACAGACATGTATTAAGCAGATAGAGTAAAATATTACTTTTCATGATAAGATAATAGAAAAGGTAAAGAAACAGAAATAATAGAAATATACCTGTTGTGACTTTCATGATTGGTGGGAAAAAATATATAATTCATGGTATCCCAAAGGAAGAACTATATTTAAATGGCCCTAGGTTATGGTTCATAAGCAACTGAAGAAACAGATGCAAGAAGAATGCTAGTTCAACCCAGGACTCAGAGGATGTCCTTAGGTAAAGTTTTAAGGAAAATGAGTTCATAAACAAAAATCTCTCAGGATGTAAGGAAACAGGAGACCAGCAAGTGAGAACCAGTAGAAAAAACTGATCACAGACTTAGTAAATTTGAATTGTCAAGTAGACTGTGTTTAGTGTTTAATATATTAAAGAAATGGGAGAGATTTGTGAGTATGATTGAGAAACCAATATTCTATTAAGCAGATCAGACAACAAGACAAGCAGAAATTTAAAATATATATATACATTTACAACCCAGGGACTGGAGTGATCATCATACTAGATGGAACTAAAGAACTTGCAGATTGGCCAGACCAGAAGATGAGCAATACATGAAGAGGTTAAAAGGTCAAGCTAGAAAGAAAGGGAAGGTTCAATATGTATGAAATTAAGTTTTCAAATAAAGCAAAAAAAGAATGAGAAGAGGAAGTAGTTGTGAAATATTGAGAACTGTGGATAGAATTATTAAAAGATATCAATTCTAAGACTCAGAATACTAAATATATTACAAGAAGGATAAATAAATAGAAATCTGTCACTCAGAGAAAATGCAATTGCATAAAACCAAAAAAAAAAAAAAAAAAAAAAAAAGAAAGGGAGTTTTCTCCCCCAACTATAATGAAAGTTTTATTCTACAAGGAAAATACTAACAGTTTGAAATCAGCAGGACTGTAGAGGACCAGATTAATAAACCTGATCTGCTAGATACAGTAGATAAGTTACAGTGCTTACTTTGAACAATATAGGTTTCAAACTGCAAATCATGAAAAAAAAAGCATTAAAATTATTTATTGTGGTAACATAGATATACTTCTTAGTATATACCTTAGGGGTATGGGTTTACACCTCTACAATTAAATGTTATTTCACTTCACTCACTGCCAACAACCCAGTAATCCCTTATTAGACCCTCTATTCCCCTTTGCTCCCACCCCACCACTCCCTGCCTCTGATAACCTTAGTCATAATCCATTTTGCTCTTCCTCCTCATTTCCCCCCTCTTCATCTTCTCCTCCCATCTCTAGGATCTACCATCAGCTGTCAAAGTTTGTCTTTGTCTGACCTTTTGTTTGGTTTCTCTATATTCTGCATATAAGTGACACCATCTGGTATTTGTCTTTCTCCTTCTGACTTATTCTGCCAGTATAATCCCTTCCAGTTCCATCCATGTTGCTGCAAATGGTATGAGATTATCTTAAAAAGCCTATTTTTATAGCAATGAATCTCCTGTTTTATTGCATTTGGCCTACATATTTTAAGATAAGAAAAAGATATTTTAAGGCAGTCAAAGAGATATAATGGGCTAACACAAAGAGATGGCAGATTTACAAGTGACTTCTTCAAGAAATATTAGAAGCCATAAGGCAATGGAAAATATCTTGAATAACTTTGAAAAAAAATAATTGTTCTTACAAATCCAGGACAAATTCATTGTGAAACTATATTTCAGGAATAAATGTAAAATAAATACATTTTCAGATATGATTACACTTATGATCACACTTCTCTGCTCAAATCAGTTTGAACAATTATGCCTAAGATCATTGTTGGAGGTACCCAGAAGAGGGAAAATCTGGATAAGTATTAGTTTTATTAGTTTGTTTACTGTGGAAGGCAAGTTGTGTAGGTGATAAAAACAACAAAAAAATAAATCAAATTAGAAACACAAAACTCTTGAGAGTGGCTACCTTTGGGAAGAGGATGGGACATGTAGTTGTGAAAGGACACTGAGGTACTTTCAATATTTGTTGCTAATATTCTCTTTCTTAAATTGAGTGATAGTCCTACACTGTGTTTTTATTCATTTTTATTTTGCATATGGTAGATGTATAAAATACATAAGTTTCAGGTTTTGGAATCAAAAACAAACATGAATATACTTCATCTCCAGTTTATGAAAGAAATATGTATGTATATGCTTGTATATATTTGTTTGATAAGAAAAGCAATAACCGATCACTCTGATTACTTTGTGGTTAATGTGAATGGCTCTCAAAAGTCAAGAATGGAAGCAGGAGAACCAGCTAGAAGGCCACTGTGGTTGATCAAGTTGAGCAAGCTAAGAGACTGAGCTTGGGAGTAGGAGCAATGGGGATCAAGAAAAATGATTGAGTTCATACTATATGAAACTGGCCCAATAAGAAGTTAGGCATAAGACTTGAGGATAAATAATGCCTTCTAATATTCTAATCTGTGTTATTGGATAGATAGAGAGGTCATTAACTAAAGAAAAAAAAAGAAAGGTGAGGAGAAGAAAACTTTGATGTGGGCAGATAAGAGTTCTCTTTCTATTTCTGATGCCTATTAAATATTAAAAGTGACAATACCAAGCAGATAGCTACTTTAAGAATCTGGGGGAAAGGTCAAGGCTTGAGACATAAATAAGGAAGTCCATGAGCTTATGGTGATACATTTCAGCATTTGCAAATTTGGAAGTTATAAAAATTTATACACACATACATCAAATTAGTGTTTTGGAAGGAGACAACTAGCTGTTATATAAATTATGGTATCCATGATGCAATATCATGTACCCATTAAAGAAGACTATAGATTCACATAGACTGATACTAAAGATATTTGATATAAGCTAGTAATAAAAATTTAAATTGCATATGTAGGATTATATAAAAAAAATAATTGCATCACGTGCATGCCAGGGATGGAACATTTATGGATGATATATAAGCTGGTATCATCAGTCGTGGGGTGGAGAGCTCTAGAGATGGGGAAAAGGTAAGATACTAGAAGGGTACATTCAGTTTATTTCCCATTATTTAAAATTTTACTTTGAATATGCATTTTTAAAATAAATACCTAGATAGTAATGGTGATGGTATATTGGAAGGTGGAGATCACTCTGTATGTGATGTAGGACCAACAAATAATCTCTTCTACTTAACCTGTAGTTGTCTCATTAGCAAGTATCATTACTGATCAATAAACATCAATAGATGTCTGCATTCAACTCTTATCTAGGCTAATTCTACTTTATGTTATATTCTATATGAGCTTATTTATTTGCACTATAAACTAATACATGGATTCAAGTACCCAACTTTATATCACTCCCATTCAGTCCACTGTAACCCATCCATCTAATACTCTTTCATTCAGCAGTGCATCTGTTAAGTTCCAGGTACTGTGTACGTGTCAAGACAATGAATGTTGTCCTAAAGTAACAAAGACCAAGTTGGGAAGAATGCCATGTAGGCAGTTATAATGTCCTCTGTAATAAAGGAAGCACACAAAAATTATAGAACTGAAACATAGTAACCAATGATAAACTCTATCCAGGAAGATCCCAATGGGATGCTTTCTCTCATGGACTGTATTATTGTTTACTGGTATTATAGTTTACTAGCATCTCATCTGGGAGAATAGTCTCCTTTCCCAACATGCTGAAGTCCCAACCTGCTAGGCCATGAGACTTGTGCCTGCCACTGGAGTGTGAGAATTACAAGTATCATATCTTTGCAAAGGTTTGTGAGGAGTTTGTGTTTTGCTACATTCTTTTCTATCACTGACCAAACACATTCCAGAAAGTTTTTTCAGGTTAATCTGGAACCTAGAGTGAAGAGGATATAAAGTAGAGAGGCCATTAACTATGACAGACTAGCAACTTCAATGGGATTCAAACTTTGTTGTGATAAATCCCCAAGGATATACCTGAGGAACCTATTTACATGGCATTTTAGAGGGCTGATCAGTGATGTCCTGCTGGAGCTATCATCCAAAGAAATGCAAGGCAATCATTTCATCAAACACAAGACATCAGAGGCACCAGTACATATCCCTTATTGGCAAGGAAACTCAAAATAGGTCCTAGGAAAGAGAGCACCTTATTTTGACATAGTTCCCCTCTGCTTTAGTGGAGAATACCTTTGTTTCTTAGCCAGTTAATAGAAACAATTTGCCATGTTACCCTTTTAAGTTAGGTGTCATGATTGCAAGACTAGATTCAAAAATAATTGACATATTAATGATAGACTGTCCCTTGTCCGTATCTTCAAGGAGAGAGACAGTTGTGTATGAGGAAGAGAAAGTAAGAGGGGAAGGGGAATGATAGGACATAAGATCAGAGAGCAACCAGGATTCACAGAACTTTCTACATCACCCTTGCCTTTGCCATCTTTATATGTTTGGTAATAACTTCTTATTGAAAACAAATTTTGAGTCAATCAAAAGAGAATATTTACCTCACCACAACACCTTTCAGCTTACCTATTACCCTATGGAATACTTGAACTTCTATATACTCAAGAGTATTGTCTTGGGGCCCAGTTATCCCTGTCAATAAACATACAGGCAGGGGACCTCTTACCAGGGCAAAGGCCCGATATTGAAAAATATGCTGGAACACCAGCATCCATTGGAAACATATCAGATATCATGGACAGATATCATGGCTAGATTAGCAAGATCAGTTAACATGCTTTACTTGTAAAGATTAACAGAAATCAGGCAAGAACAGAGAATACAGAAGAAAGGTCTTGATTAGCTAGAGTCCCCCAAGAAATAGAGGGTCTGCATTCCACATTTTCTACAGCATCTATGGCTTCAATATTCACCTCTCTCCTATTCTGAATGACTGTTCATTTCCTAACCTCTCCTGATTACTAGCTCATCCCCTCTGTCTATCAGTGATATGGCTCCTGCAGTTGTCTACTATTGTGTCATTAATTTTTTCTTTCAACCTGGTATTTCATCTTATTTCTATAATTTTTCATTTCAAAACACCTTGCTTTGACCCCCTCCATTCTTTGCTTCTACCAACAGAAAAATTTGCTTGGACTATAATAGTCATCTCTTTTATCCCATTCTTTCCTGAACTCAGTATAGACTTTGGCTCTCACAGTTTCATAAAGTCTCTCTTGTCTAAGATAAGCATTAATCTCCGTATTGCCAAATCTGTTGTTCAATTTCCAGATTCTCATCTTTCTTAATCAGTTGCGCTTGACACAGTGCTTAATTACTTCCTCCATCTTGTAGCATCTTCTCTACATCATCGCTTAAATTTCCTTAGCAGCTGGTCCTTGTCAGTCTTCTTCCCTGGAACTTCCTTTTCTTCTATATTGTTAAGTATTGGGACATGGCCATGCTCAGACCTCAGCATCTTTCTCATTACCTTTAACATTTACTCTGTATGTAATCATATCAGATGAATCCAAAACATTTTTGTCTTCACAACTCACATACAATTGTCAGAATAGACTAGATAGTTTCCCCTCTGCAAACTATCCTCAAGTTCAGAGTTTTAGAACAAGAAAGATTTGTTTATCTTTTCCTTGAAATGTTCACAATAAATCAGTTGGGGTACCTTCTCAGTAAGTCACGGGGACCCTGGGTGACATCGCTATAGTGATCTCCATAGGAAGAGACTGCCAAGGGACAATCACTCTCTTAAAGCTTCTAGTTTACACTGGAAGTGAAGGAATCACCTCTGCTCTCATTTAATTGGTTCTCTGAGGTCACGTGACCATGCCAAAGGGAGGCATAGTGGACAGCCCACCATGGAACTGGAAGGAATGAACCAGAAATATTGTGGAGTAGCTCTAAAGATCACAACAGATTTCCATGTTACCTCAGGCTCTGAAGTGCCTAGATGGAACAAACTCCTTACTTGAAATCTCTCTTTTTAATGTCAGTTCAAACATAGTATATCCAAATAAAAGTTCTTAATTTCTCCCTCACCCTCATCTCCTGTTGCCAAAGTTGTCCTTAACATTGGTCTACCATCTTGGTAAGTTCATCTTCATTCTATCTGCCACTCATCTGTAAACCATGGAATCATGGCTTTGACTACTTTTTCTTTCCCATTCCCCACAATTTAGTTGCACATTCCTTTGATTCTTTCATGAAAACATATACAGGTTATGACCACTTCTCATCCGTTTATCATTGTCATTTTAGTAGTTTCTCTGGTCACCTCCAGATAGTCTATTCTTCTCAAAGAAGATGGTGTAATCTTTGAAATATCTTGATTAACTTGGGCTCAGAACTTTATCTTACTCACAATAAAGTCCAAATTCATCATAGTCTACAAAATTCTTGATGCTCTGCTGCTCCCTGCCACCTCCGGGATCTCACTCCCCACTTCTGCCCACCTCACTCCATTCTAGCTGTGTCTCTTCCTTGCTTTTCTTTAAACACCTTCTTTGTACTTGCAAGCCTCTGTGCCCAAAATGATCTTTCCTTGAAGACTTGCTATCTTGGATCCGCTTATACCATATTTAAATGTCATCAAATCAGAGAAATGTATGTTATCTCTATCATTCTCTATCACTTTTTCCTATTTTTGCTTTTTGTCATTATTTTTTGCACCTACTGGAAAAGGATCTGACTTGTGTATTTTCACTCCAACTGCTTCTAGAATGTAGATAGTCTAAGTTTTTCTAGCCAAACCTATATGTTTTTCTATTCTTATATATCCAATGCTTAGTATAATGCTTAGTTGCATTAAATAATAAATACTTGTCTAATGGATAATTAAGAAAGTGAACAAAAGAATCAACCTTCTTACATACATAGCACTTTCCTTACTCTGTGTTTTATGTATTACCTTTTATGAGGGATTGTCTCGCTCTCACAGAAAAGGAATACCCCAAAACCTATGAATGACTGAAAAAAATGTGGTATATATACATGATGGAATACTACGCATCAATCAAGGAGGACAAAAACATGTCATTTGCAGCAACATGTATGGAGCTAGAAGGAAGGACTCACTAGGAGAAATAAGTCAGAAAGAAAAAGAGAAATGCAGGATTGTCTCACTTATATGAAGGATATAGGGAAAAACAAACACACGAATAAGAAAACTTGGAAACAACCAACAGAACTGAACGATAAGAGCGAGAGAGGAGGAGGGGGAAGAAAATGGGGGAGGCAGAGGGCACAAAAGAATAAGATGGTTAACAGGAGTTAAGGAAATGGGAAAGCCCTGAGGTACACAGTAATGTTTATATACATATATATATATTCAAAATTTCAAAAGTAAATTAATTAAAAAAGTAAAAATGTGGGGAGGGTGGTGAATAAGGAGTACAATACAATCATGTAAACATGATCAATATTGCACAATAATTAGAAAATAAAAAAATTTAAAAAAAAAGAAAAGGAATAGAGTCTTAGAGAGGGCATGGAACTTGCCTAAGGCCACTCAGCAGGCACATGGGGGAAACTCCTTTGCCTCTCAGGTCAGTCTGCCTCCAGATTCATGCTCCTAGTTATCCTACGGGAATGACCTTGTCTTGCACGATTTGGCAAACTCTCTAGTGAGCAATCTATTAATGCACTCTTAAATTAGAAGCTAAAAGTAAGGAAGGATTAATAATTAAATGTTACCATAAAGAAGAATGAGGTGGGCCTAGAGGATTGTAAGCTTTAAGTGGAATAAAAAACAGATTTGGGAATTCTCTTGAATTTCAGTCTGCCATATTGAATCCAAAGCATCTAGGTATACACTTTTATATTTAAACAGTGACCTGATAGAAGACCTAAGGCTCTAACAGTGCCTTTGGTCCATCTTAAAGATAAATAGACAAGGAAACCCTGGTCGGTCAAGTTTCTTTCTTTCCTTCTGTTCACCTCTCCTCTTTGCTGGTTTCTCTCTCTCTCTCTCTCTCTCTCTCTCTCTTTATTGGTGTATAATTGACAAATTGGTCAAGTGTATTTCTGACCAGACATTGACCCTAACAAATTTGGCTTACTGAAAGGGCAATGAGATGCTGAATGCATCTTCTAAAATTGCTTCTGATCTAAGCTATCTGGTGACGTGACTGGAAAGTTTAGGAGTGCTGTGTCACTCTGAGCGTATTTTGTTTCCCTGGAACGAGGGCATTATTGGCTCTGTCTTCTACAAACAGTCACATTTCTTATTAATAGGGCTCTTTCTCCACAGGGCCATGGATTATTGATGGACCTGACTGTTAGGCAAGGCCTCCTGTCACCCTAGACAAATCTGACACAGCTCTTCAGCTTCTCTCTGGCAGGCAGACATGTTCCCTCACAACAGCAGACTTGCCCAAGGCAATGTGAGGGTGGTTGTATTCAAGCTACTTCCTTAAGGCAGAGTACCTCTTCCCTAACCTAGTGAATAGAGGAAGAGGAGGGGGGACATAAATGTCATTACTCACTATTTCTCAGGTTGACCAGGAAACTCTTGCTGGACACAGCATCTGAGATGTAACCTGCTTGCAAAAGAAAACCTTAACTCCAAGCTTTCTCAAATTTTTCTTCTCTCCCTTTAGGCTTTAGTTTTTTTTTTTTTTAATTTTTTTTTTTTTAGACTAGGTCATGTTGTACCACAGACTCAAGCCTCAAGCGATCCGATCCCCAGCCTCAGCTTCCCAGGGTAGCTGGGATTACAGGCACACGCCACCATGCCCAGCTATTTTTCTGGAACCAGGTCTCGCTATGCTGCCCCGAGCAGGACTCGAATGACGATCCCCGGTTCCGGCCACGGCTTCCTAGACTGCCACTTACAGACAGGCATGCGACACCATGCTGGCCTCCTTTAGACATTTTATTATAAGCAAAAATACACTGAAATGTACAAAGTGCTAGAAGATCTATTGTAAGACAAAGTAGGTTACCTAAGGAATGCTTGTTTAATTATTCTTAGCTCCTTTGCATACTCGTCTTAAGAGCTCCTGGAGCATAGTAGGAGGGACTTGAACTAAAAATCACAGTTTTATTATAACTAGAAGGGACTCCTGAGGTTATGTAGACAGACTCTTTTACTGACAAGAGAAAACTGAAGAGAAAGAAGTGAAGTGTCTTGCTTAATCACATGAAGGTGATAACTGGAGCCATGAGGAAAGCCATTGTCTTTCAGGAAAGGTTGGGGAGATCTTGAGAAAGAAGAGAACATACCCTGATCCCCCAGGTTCTTCACAAGGATGCAGGAAAGAATTCAGTGTCCAGTTAGATAGCAGATAAGCAGGATTTATTTCTAAGCAAAAGTATACAATGAAGAAGGGCGTGCCTTTACCATGGTCTTTTGCCCATTTTTCAGTTGGCTTGTCTGTTTTTTTGTTTTGTTTTTTGCATTGCCTAAGATTTTTGTATCCTTTGGAAATGAACCTCTTGTTTACTGTGTTCTGTGCAAGTATTTTTTCCTGTTCTTAGGTTGCCTTGTATTTGTGATAGTTTCTTTTGAGGCACAATTTTTTTTTTAATTTGGCATAGGCCCTCTTGTTTATTTTTGCTTTTGTTTTCCTCATTATTGTTGGGTTGAGTCTCCAAAGACATTTTTGTGGTAGATGTCCTGTGGTGTGACTCCTGTGCTTTCTTCCAAGTATTTTATGATTTTGCTCGTTACATTCATATTTTTAATCCATTTTGAATTAGGGGATGAGTGAAACATGTACAAACATATAGAAAAGCAAAGCTGTAACTCCAAGATTGAAATTAAAATTAAAAGTTTTTAAAAAGAAGGGAGTGTGCCTAAAAAGATTTAGGGGCTATGCTTTTACCATGGTATGGTAGATGAAGGTGAAGAATAGTCATGGATCTTCTGAGAAAAGAAAGGAGATTTCTAGGAATTCCATTATCACTCATTTTGTGAGCATATATGGCCATACTTCAAAGTGTCATGGATTGATGATGTACATTCTGACATGCTAACGAGCATATGCCATTAGGAGTCATTTGAAGGTCAGCTTGGTCTTCCATCCTGGCTTCATGCAGTAAGAACTGGTGCTAAACTCCTGTCTCTGGTGATTTTGTTGGTATGGGGTTTTCATGTTATGTGAGCTGCTCCCTACCCTACTATTCTCTATTTTCACTTGGACCTCAGTGCAGTGTCCTAATCATAGAGTCTACTGGTTTTCCTTAGACATAGTTTGCCCCCCTATTTTGTCATTCACTCTGTGCACCTTAGATCTAGTTATTTATTCTCTGGAATATATGCTGAAGAATTTAGGCCAATGTCCTAAAATCTGGCAATTGAATTACTGGGTTTAGAAACACATCAATCTCCTAAAAAGTTGTGTGATAGATGATATCTAATAGCTATTTTGTATATCTTACTGACAACTGAATTTCTATTTTATTATTGAAACTACTCAGTTTTATGTCAGAAATAACTTCTTACACAGATATATCTCAGGGTGCTGCCACTCAAAACTCAGCACACCAATACGTATGTTTCAAAAATGAGCGAATATAGTCATGGAAAGAGGAAGAGAAATTATATTTCACAAATTAGATATGGTGATGAAAAGGGGCATTAAAGGTAAGTACATTTATATTGAAAAAACAAGTTTTAAAGAAAGCACCATTGAATCTGGGCTGGCCCTTTGACTCCCTTGGAATCTAGATGCTACCTAGATTCCCAGGTGCGATGGGGAAGAGGCCAAGTGAGTTCCACCTTGTTCACTGGAATTTTGAGGTGTTGTGGCAAAGTAATACAGACTGAGACTACCTTACTAGAGATACCCTCTTAGAAGTGAGAAGGCATTACTCAGCTCACATTCTAATCATGCCTGTGGGTTGTAGAGCAGAGAAGGGCTGACCTAGTATGCCCACAGATAGCAAGTATATACAAATTGCTGCTTTTGATTTTACACCACTAAGTTTTAGGATGGTCCATAATACTGACATGGAAAATGGAGCAGTTAAATAATTCAGTGTTTCTCTTTATCCAGGTTGATAGTTCTTCACCCCATGGAGCACATCATTCATTCATTCATTTATTCATTGAGATAACATTTGTTTACAATGTTGTATGTGATTCAAAAGCATAGGATCACAGCTTTTCAGGTGACTGTCATGACAGCACATCTATTACCAAAGCACCCACTGTTCTCTACCATGGTCCATTATGCCCCTTCCCCTCTTTGTTTCCCTGTCCTTTCCCCATCTAGGAACCTGAATTCTATAGTCAGATTGTAGAGTTTGTTTCCATTTTTGCTTTTGCCAGATTCTTTGTTTTGTTTTCCATACTCTACAAATAATTGAAACAATCTAATGTTTATTTTTCTCTTTCTGACTTATTTTGCTTAGTATAATCTCTTCTAGCTCCATCCATATTGTTGCATATAACAAGAATTCAACCTTTTAAAAATGATTTTAGTTGTACTTCATTGTATATATATATTTTTTTTTCTTTTAATAGTTTTTCAGTTATAACTTTATTCACCATACTATGCTTATACCATATTTTTCTAACATATTCCTCCATCTTTGGGCACTTAGTTACTTTCATAAGATGACTTTTGTAATTAGGGTTGCAAAAAACATAAGAAGGTGGATATTATTTCTATTTTGTTCATCTTATGGAATACTTTGCCTCATTCTTTGCTGCACTTGCATATTCCCAATATTTTAAAAAAGATTTCAAATTTTTTAAAAAAAATAGACTTTTAATAAATAGAATTTTAAGAAATAGAGTTTATGTTTGGATACATGTCTATATTAACTGATATCTCTTCAGTGTTTGAAAAAATGTATGAACACAGTCTAGGTATATCTAACTTGAAATAACTGAAATCATGAGAATTATTACAATTTTATCATTGCCATTGTAAATAATTCCTCTGGAATGATCATAAGAAAAATAACTGATCTCTAAAAAAGTGAAAAATTTAATTTTAAGAAACTAGGCCCTAACATTATTGTTATTCTGTAATCTTCAAAGATTTTTTTTAAAGTAATCTATTCAAAAATCTAGAAAAAATTCACTGATGTCAAGGGAATGATAATTATCATGTACTGGTTATTACAAGGAAACAAAATCCCAGGAACATGTCGTATATTTGGCATGTTTTATACATAGGAAATGCCCATTAAAGATTAGCGCTTAATGATGATATCATTTTAATAGAAGAGGAAAATAGGGCAATACTGTGACAAAAAAGAGTAAACATGACTCTGGAAATGCAAAATAATTTCAAACTGTAGTTTTAAAGTAATTTGTAGAATCCACTGGCTACATGATTTCATTTTTGGCTGTAAGGTTATGAAGTACTCGGTTCAGTTCCATTACACATATTTGAAACTGTAAGATCTCAATATGACATCAATTCATCTTTTACATTTGTAGGAATTCTATCCTTCTAGCATAAATTATTTCTGTCAGAATCCAAACTGATATCTAATTAGCAACAGCTTGAAAGTGAATGTCCCTGTTACCTTGGAGATGTGTGTGTGTGTGTGTGTGTGTGTGTGTGTGTGCACGCATGCACGTGTATCTGTGTGCATTCTGGCAGTCTCTCATCAATGCAGTTTTTTGCAGAATACATCCAGTTGCAGCAATTGATTCTGATGAGGACAGCCAAAATGAGTAAATTCAGGATAGACTTTGCTCCTTAGTTTTCCCCTTCATACCAAGAACCTGGACTTCTTAGGTATACAGAGAGTTTATTTCTGTATAATCAAAAGAATCACCTTCAATGTGAGTTGATGTCATGTTTGGAATAATAATCTTAATGGAATACTAGCAGCATGAAGATATTAAACATATTTGTTTAAATTTCCCATTTTCCTCAATCCACTCATGGCTGCCTTGGACTGCAGGTCTCAGTGTGCCATGAATCAGACTTCCTGAATGGGGAAGAGCTGAGAGGCCAGATGACTTTTATAATGTGAAAGGCAGGTGGACTCTTGGGCTCCTGTTTCTTTGCCTTTGACCTACATACAGAGACTTGGAGAAGATAGAGTGAGACACATGGAGGAAAGACATGTAGAGATACTTGGCAAGAATTTTGTGTGAGAGATACATGGAGTGGCTGCTCATAGTCTTTGTGGAGACAATGGCAGCCACTATCTTGCCTTGTATTTTCATTTTGCATTTTCTTCTTCTGTCCCAGCTTTCTGGGACTTGCCTTACCTTGTTCTTACTGTTTCCAGACAGGATGTGCCTTAAATTTATGGCAAGCTTTTGAATATCACTGGCCCCTCTTTTGCTCAAACCTGTTTGGTTGGGCATTTGGCCATGAGGGATGGGCAACTTGGGGTATTTCACTGGGAAACTTTTATTAGCAAAATTCTATATTCTCCCTGTCTACGCACACTAACACTATTAAAGTGCCTTCACACTAAGAGTCTCCTTCCATTAACTTTGTGTGCAGATGGCTGGGTCCTTTTATAGTGTGTTCCCCTCAACAGTTTCAGGTCCTTGGGTGCCCACCTGTCACACGCTAATGTCATCAAGACATTCCAAGCAATTTTCTTGAGTGGAAATAAAGGTGTGAAAATTGCCAAACCAGAAGTTCCTAGCTTTGTCCAGCAGTGTGGACACACCACAGTATACTAAGCATGTCCCTATCTACTTTGTAAAGGTCCTTAAGCCTTTATTATGCAGTGAAAAAAAAAATCTCTCCATCTCTTTAAAGAATGTCATCGGGATTTTTGTAGGAATTGCATTGAATCTGTAGATTGCTTTTGATAGGATGGCCATTTTGATGATGCTAATTCTTCCAATCCATGAGCAGGGAATGTCCTTCCATTTCCTTATGTCTTCTTCTATCTCTTTTAGCAGAGTCTTAAAATTTTCTTTGTATAGTTCTTTCATGTGTTTTGTTAGGTTTATTCCCAGGTATTTACTTTTTTTTTTTTGGTGTGATGGTAAATGGGATGGTTTTTCTGATGTTTTCTTCTTCTATTTGGCTTTTTGTGTATAGGAAAGCTACCAACTATTGTGTGTTGATTTTGTATCCGGCTACCTTACTGAACTGGTTTATTATTTCAAATAGTTTTTCTGTGGATTTTTTTTGGGTTATCTATATAGAGAATCATAAGGGTTTAATAATGAAGATCCACAAGGAACTCACACAACTAAACAAAAGCAAGACAAGAAACCCAATCAAAAATTAGGGAGAAGAAATAAAAAGACACTTCTCCAAAGAAGAAATACAAATGGCCAACAGGCACATGAAAAATTGCTCAACATCACTAGCAATAAGGGAAATGCAAATCAAAACCACAATGAGATACCACCTAACACCAGTAAGAATGGCCCTCATCCAAAAAACCGGCAATAGCAAGTGCTGGTGGGGATGTGAAGAGAAAGAAATGCTCTTACACTGCTGGTGGGAATGTAAACTGGTCCAACCACTATTGAAAGCTGTGTGGAGGACCCTCAAATTAATGAAAATGGAACTACCATTTGACCCAGCAATTGCTCTCTTGGTAATCTACCCTACAGAGACCTCAATGTGGGTAAAAAGGAACATCTGTGCTTGGATGTTTATTGCAGCATTATTTATAATTGCAAGGACTTGGAAACAATCTAAATGTCCCAAAACAGATGACTGGATGAAAAAGATGTGGCATATATACACAATGGAATATTACTCATTAATTTAAAATGACAAATTTGATGATTTTATGGTAACATGGATGTTAGAAGAAATCATATTAGCAGAAACAAGTCAAAAAGAAAAAGACAGAAACCAAATAGTTTCACTAATATATGGGATATAGGAAAAAAATAAACAAAAGCCACAAGGAAAAGTCAAAACAAGCTAACAACCAAACTGAAGTATATAACTTGGGGCGGAAGGGGGGAGGGGGCTGAATCTCTGGGATAACAAAGATGTGAAATTTATATATAAATAATTTAAAAAATCTCCACAAGGATGGGGCACAGTGGACTGTGGTAGAAGACTGTGGGTGCCTTGGTGGTGGATGTGGTGCAGTGACATACACTTGAGGAGGTGTGATCCTATGTCTCTGAATCACCTGCAGTGTTAATAGCCAAATGTATATCAAGAAAAACATTATTGAACTTAAAATCTTGGATAAAACCAATAAATATCCCTTCAAATGAAAATTATACTAATTTGCAATTACTCAAGTTATCTCATTAAGAAATTCTGGTAACCCCACCTAACTGTTAAAATTCTCTTCCAAGAATTATCTGGAAGAGAGACAAACACATTTCATATAGAAACTTAAGAGTCAACTAGGAGTAGAGGCATAGGGAGAAGGCAATTGAAGTCAAATACCTTTCAATATGAAATGACACCTCTCAGGTTTGTAGTATTTACATTTCTATAAATAATGGAGATGCCAGTTAACATGTTATCCAACTGAGATGGTGTTACTTAAACTCAGTGAGGGTGCAGAGCAGAGAATCTCCATTTCTAAGTGGAGAAATCTTTTATTTTGGACAATGAAGTGTTTTGTGATTCTCGGTCACATTTCTTGGTATGAGCTGCTGGGGTGTCTCATCCTTTCAGAAATGCACAGGTTGATGCATGAAGTACAGGTTGTATGAAAGCTGAGAAGAAAAAATTTTGTTGATAGATTTCAGGGCTAATTTTGAAAAGGTATTGCTAGAATAGTTATGTCCCTTCCCCATCACAGCATGCTGAAATGTCTCATTCTGAGAAAAACCGAGAGACAACCGCTGTGCCAAAAGTGGCAGCTGAGAAAGCTTTGGGGGAAAAAAAGATACAGATAAAGGAAGCAAAGGCTGAGCAGTAAGAAAGACAGCTGGGAGACTTAAGGGACATGGCCTTGAAGCAGCTGAAAGTGACAGAAGTCCAGGGAGAGAATGTTTGCAAGATAAGAGGCTTTGTGCTTGCTGAAGAAATATGCCAAAGATGATAAGGAAAGCAGCTGCTATGAAAGTGTGAATTATCAAGATGCTTAGTACGCCCAGACATAAAGGCGTTTAACAAGTGTGCTTTGGGGAACATGCCCCATGACTTCTCTTCCCACTTTTACTCCTCAGACTCTCCAAGTGAGGATGAGGCCAAACTCTCATGCAGCCATTCCCAACTGTGGAATGCAGCTGTGGCTCCTGTTTCTGAGGTTTTTTTCTTCAAATTCTCCTTCTTCTTCCTTAAGGAGAAAGAAATTCTCCTTTCAGTTTTCATTTCAGTCAGTCTTTTTGTGGCAGATGACTTGAACTTCAACTTGACCTATAACTTTAATAACAACATTCTGCATTTTCATCCAGTGTCACTATTATAAAACTGGCAATGTTCATTAAAGGCTTTAATTATTGAACATTCTTTGACACAAACTGATAAATACTCGTATTCAGCTTTACAATAGTCGATAATAGTAAATCACAGTATTAGTATAACATTTTCCCCACAAAAGTACATGGTCAAGATAGCTAAATAGTCATTAAAATCTTTAGCACTATTATTAAACAAATGTTGGTCATGAATATTAAATTAAGGAAATGAGCAGGGAGGTATTTATGCCATGCATCTTCATTAAAGATTTCAATTCTGAATGTGACTTGCCTCAGTCTGTATTTCTGATTTTCACCATAGAATCTATAAAATGGAAAGTATGTTTACTAATCCCCTTAGAATTTCCAAGATAATTCTCAGTAACACTGGGATGCTAGTTTTGAGCTGGCCAGGATGCTATGAGGATTTAAGATAATATTTGCAGTGTTTGGCCCAAATAGCTGCCAATTAAATGGTAGTCGAAAATCTAGATATTTAAAGTAGAGAAATGAACGATGGGAATAAAGAGAAGAATGTCCAATTTGATGTCGACTGTTACCAGTACTCCTTTTTCTAAAGTAAAACTATGACAGGGAATAACTTCATAAGTGTTACAGGTACCCCAGGATCCCCAAATCTGCCTGCTTTAAACATACTCTAGCGCATAAGACCTTCCATGGGAAGGAACTTAATACAATAGTGTGCAATACAGCTAAGAGAAGGGAAAGATAAGATAAAATAGCTTTCATATGAAACACCCAGTGTTACCCATACCCTCATGGGTAAATGCCCAACCAAATAGGATTGGCCCAAAGTAGGACATTGAGATTGGAAAATTTGCCAAAATCTAAGCTATCCTCTGGTGGTGATGTATAGGAAAGGGGCAGAAGGGACCAAGTAAGTCTGGAAGGAAAAGAACAAAATCAAAATCAGTATAAATGTTACTCTTGTCAGCCTCCCCATGAGTCTCTCACCCACTCTGTTTCAAGTGTTTCCTTCCATGTTACCAACTCCCTGATACAAATCTAAGGCCAAGAAGCAACCAAAGCTTCTTCATATGTCTCAGCTCCATGAATCGCTTCCAGATCTTTCCCTCCTTCTCTCTCCCTTCTTCCTTCCTTCTCTCATTCTCTTCTCCAGCTTACCTTCCTCCCTGCTCAGCTCCATCTTTCCTTGGGTGGTGCAGGGGACCTGGAACCTCCCTCTCCCTGAGGAACCACCCACTACAGAGTGGGAACTAGGGCCTGCAAACTAAGCTATAAGATTTAGAATCCCCCTTTCAGTTTTCCTGGGGCTGCATATATTTGCCTTAACTTTACATTTGCCCAGTTACACTCTTCCAAGGTATTCCTTTTTCCCACCAGACAACTTTATCTATACCAAGCCCCTTCACCCATGATGGAAAAGATGATTGGCACATAGTGTGGAAAATTAGTTTTAGAATTAAAAAAAAACAAACAAACATGGTGTCCCATGGATAACAGGCACAAAAATCAAAATTAGATGCGAGAAGAAAGGTCAAAAGAACAGTCCAAGTATGAGAATGAATCAAAGTTGTTCAGGGTGACATGGAAGGTTTCCTCCATCCACGTGGAATATTCCATCTTCATTCTTCCCCATCATACATTCTTATGTGCAGAAATGTTCCCTCCACTAATTTGATGGTTGTTTGCTTGTGTGTAACAGGAGAGTGAGATAGGGAGCTGGGGGCCCTACCTGAGGAATCCCAGAGAAAGCTCAAAGGGTTCACTGGAAAGAGGAGAGGAGTGCTAGCTGGGTAAAGAGGTTTGCATATGGGATTTGATTTCAGGCCACCTCACTTGAAAACTGTGGCTCTGTTCCTGCAGGCAAATATGGACTTTGGTCAGGTAGCTATGGCTTTGGCTGTAATTTTTTTTTTTTGTCTGTAAAATGGAGAGAATATTGCCTGCCTCACATTGTTGTGAGGGTTGGATACCTGTTATGTGGTTAGTGGTGCAGGTCTTTTCTCTTGCATCTCTTCCTAAACTCTCCATTATTGCTCCAAAGGTACATCAGTGAAAATCCACCATTGTCAAGATAGAAGCAGCATGGTACAGGCAAATACAGAAGCTAAGAGCTCAAGTGTCTCAGTTACTGATGATTTTTTAATATGTTGAAGGAAAGTATATTGAATGGCAAGGTAAACACATTGTCTTTAAGCTTCCCCCTTTCTTCAGATTGGCTTGTCTATTTAAATAGAAGGTAACACAGATAAGATAAAGGAATACCAATGTTTCCTCTCCCTGGGGACTCAAGGTTCCTGAGGATTTTTACCAAAGGCACCATAATTGTTTCTTGAAAGTTTTCAGTTAGAAAAATTATACTCCATTTTTAAAAGTGTCTAATGTTGCAAAAAATTGTCCAGAATGCCTTTTGCTTAAATAGAAAACTGAAGAAAATCATTTATCTAATTACTGTTCCTTAAATAAGTCCCCACTGTCCACCTGTAGGTGATCTCTTGCTACCCAGCAAGCCACTTCTCCCTCTTTTCATTCATCCTCCTTAGTGATAACCCTGGTCTCCTGTGATCTGTCGCACATGGCTCCCACTCCATCACATCCTCTTCCCTTATTTTTAAGAGATGCTTATGATCATAGTTCTCCATTATTTTCTTCAACATCCTTTTCACATTTCTTTCCCCAAATTTCAAAACCAAAGAATGAGAATCCATATCCTCGTGTCTCCAAAAGTATCGCTCTACCTCTTTGACTTGTACTGAGTCAATGTACACTGGTGGAAGAGCCAGAAGTCAGAGGAGTTGGCAAGTAAAACAAGTCCAGACCTGGTTGGGACTGTTACATGTACAGAGTTTGAAACTAGAGCTAAAACATAGCTTTCTCATTGGCAAAGCTATGTTTTTGTATTTAAAACTGTTTGAAAATTCGTTTCAGATATTTGCCCTTTTATGAGCACATTATCTGAGTTACTAAGTGAAAAGAAATAACAATTGGCACATAGTCATTATCCGAGTTACTAAGTAAAAAGAAATAACAATTGGTATGTAATCTGGACTACAATGGAATGGGAATTACTGCTAACAGTACAGAATGGAAAATAATGCATATTCTTAAACTTATTAATAGCTTAGTGGGGGTGCCTTTTATTTAAAAAAAAAATGGCATTCATCTTACTTCCAGAAGACAGGTGACAAGCAGGGAATGTAGAGAACTTCTTTCTGGAGAAGCTGTCTGAGACTAAACATTACCAGAGAGAAGAAATGGGGTGTTGAACAGGTAGAGGGGACCCATTCATTACTGGTGGTGGTGACTGAATATCTAATTGAGGGTGTGGTGTGATGTGTAGAGTAGCTGAGGTGAGAAATCATGCACCTGCTGTAAATTGTTACTTCAACATTAGAGACCAACTAGCTTTTGCTTAAAAAGTAAAATGACCAAATACTGTGCGTAATACAAATGCAAATCACTTTTCTGGTCTAAAATTTCTAAGGTGCTTATACACATGCTTTCTGGTTCCTTTCTCATCTTGATTTACAATTGGGATTTCAAAGCCTGGCTCTTAAATGACAGCTATATTCACTATTGAACTTCTAAATTCAACTCAGAATACCAGAAATGAAACCTCTTCTGTACTAAGTGCTTGAGCAAAACAAAGTTGGGATTTCCATGGAAACAGCTTGGAACTCTTGAAGGAGGAGAGGACAAAAAGTAAGCATGAAAATGCATTTGTTTATTTTTTGGTTCCTCTTCACCTTTGCCCCTCCAAAACTCAGGCTGTCATCTTAATGAACGCTTTCAAGCCTCAGAGGGAATTAAGAAGAACAATATTTGACAGGAGTGAGGAGGGAGCTATATATAGTTCCCCTGTGAGAGAAATATATTCCATAATTTTCTCCCCTTCCTTCTTTGCTCTGTTTAGGCAATCTCTCCATCTTTCCATGTTATTTTTGTGCTGTCTAGTTGTACAGCAAGTTTAACTAATACTTGCTTGGGGCAGGACAAAGAAATATTATAAGATATAACGCTGTCCATTTTTGAGGAGGTTATTTAAAATGAGACAATTGAGATAAGTTTCAAAATTAACTTACCATATCTTCCCTTCACATAATTTCCATTTGCTTAATGTTAGAATTTCTAAACTGCTCTCATATTCATGGATTCATTTAATCAGTACAACCTGAGGTGTGTTGGGTTGCTCTGTATCTATACATAGCTGGGAACAAATACATCAACTCACATTTTCCAAGATCACCCTGCTGGTTGATAAGTTTGACTAAAGACCTAGTTGGTCTTTAGTCTTGCTTTCGCTAACTTTACTAAAAGTAGCCTGCCAGATCACTGTAGATGTTAGATGATTTTTTATCCAATATTAAACATCTTTCTATTTTTATAAATGCATGGTTTACCATTGTAAAGTAAAAATCATGTGTTTTCCATGCAGCTCCTAATGTATCAGGAAAGACCCCCAAGTGAGGTTGAGCCAGGAATGGGTGATTGCTGGTTTTCCTGAGCATGGTTATTTTTGACAAACTTTCCTCAGACCTGTATTTAATTGATAAATCAAATGATGTTTCATTTAAAAATTCAGCAATCAATAAAAGGCTTCTTGAGGACAAGAATGACCTTCCCTAATTCTGAAAAAGTAAATGCAGATGTCTCTTGGAATAAAATAATAATTGATACATTGACTGAATTAAGTAAGTTGGATATTATTTTATGGATCCAAGATAATAAGGGTGCAATGGCATCAATCTTTAGGGATAAGCAAGGGATATTTTTCTCTGGAAAATTAAAGGCAATTGAAGTTTGAGGTATGATGGATCTAAGCAGGATGATAGTTATGAACTAGAAAGGATGATAGAATCTGTTATCACAAGATTCTGCTACTGATGATTTTAGAAAACAAATGAGTGCTCTAAGAGATCTAGCATGCATTTGGGAGATATGAAGACTAAGAGGACAAGAAAAAACTCATCCCATAATTAGCATAACATATACACTTTAGGACAATCAATATGATGATCATTCACTTGATGCTTTACATGACATAATAGAGAAAGCCTTTTTACTGTGGGCAGAAATTTGAAAAAGAAAACATTCCTATAGGTGACTTCCTCTTTGGTTAGCTTTCACTATGGGACACTGCCACAAGTATTACCAGCCATCAATCTCTGGGTGCCTGTTGTCTCTTTGGCTCTGTGCCACACAACCGATAAACTAATATTTAAATTTTAGACACTATGAGACAGTATTATTGTTCTGGTATTGTATATAGATGAGAAATCAATAAAAACTTCACCCCTGAAGTTACTTGCTCCATTCACACTGCTAGAAAGTGCTTGCTAGAGTCCAGTACCAAATCTTAGTTTCCCTGACTCCAACTGACCTACTTCAGCTTGAGGGAGGGTCCTCTCTATTGCCCCCTCCTCTCCTTTTCAGATAATCAATTTCCAGTGGTATGAATAGTTCTTTATGGTTCACTGTTGGGGGGATAATCTAATTGGCTAGAAATGAGGCAGATGCTGAGTTAGTGAAATCTACTTAAAAGGTATCAAAAACAAGGTGTCCAGAAATTGTTCTGCTCACTGAAAATATTACATGTGAATCATGGCTATTAATTTGAGTCAAAAGGAAAACACATTCTACCTTGATGACAAAATTAGAAACAATTCATGCAACAGAAGTTTTTAAAAATTATATTTAATACAAGTGAATAGATTAGAAGATCTGAAATGTTATAAAGCAATATACACAATGAATAAATAATTTGCACAGGAGAGTCATGTCTACATTACATAACACTGTCTAGTATGGGAACACTTAAAAGTAAATCCAGTGATAATGGAAAAAGTCCATAAAAATGCTAACCTGTCTTCCCTTGTATGAAATTGTTCAAGTATAAAAATCCAATACAGTGTAAAATAGTATTCAATTTAGTTTAAGAATAAAAATTGCAAGTATTGCAGTTTCAGAAGAAAAATGTAAAGCAGCATTTAAAAACTACAGAAACTACACCAGAAGAGTGTTTAACTAATGAAGTACTAATAGATGAGATCTACACGAGCAAAAATCAGAGAAGGAAGCATGAAACTACCAATATATTGTTTTAAAAAACTAAAAACTAAAATGTGTTAATGTAGGAGTACTCTCTTATACAGTGCACATATGAATTTAAATAAATCCAAGTCAACATCTTTAGTTGAATAGGTTAATATTTAATATGCTACATCTAGACCTACTAAATAATTTATGCCATGAGATGAATACATAATTTTACAGTGTCACATCTAAAGTTCCTTTCTTTAGAGTGCAGCATAGTAAAACTTAAAAATAAATATCTTAAATAGCATTACTACTAAGGCACGGTATAAACCACATTATCATTAACCTTTGAAGAATTGTAATCTCAGTAACCTTGTCGTCTCATGTCACTAATAAATAGTTTTAAATATGACTCTGAAATACATACTAAAAAGTGTAAAATTATTTAAAAAGGGAAAAAAATAAATGTCCTTAAGACAGTCCTTAAGGGTTTAGAATCTGCAAACTTTGCCTGCCTTTATTCATAAGCCACGAGTCAACACAATAAATAGAAAGAGAAGGCTGTGTAGTAAAAGCCTGATCCTATTTCAGAATCAGAATTGCTGACACCAGCAGATACAAGTTTCCCAAAATTGAAACAGGATGGGGAGAGGGATTAGAATGTGACAAGCTCATCAAACAAGCACAAGTGATGTGTTCTTTCCAGAACTGTATGTTATTGATTGTCTGTACAGCTGTTGCACCCATTAATTCCACATCACTTGCTCCACAGTCCCACTCATCCACAGGATAGATGAGAAAATAACTTTGGTGCCTGTTCACCATTGTACCCACTGCCACGCTCCTAGATTGATTGTTCGATGCCCATTTTTTGAGAGTGTAAGAACATGACCTTCTTACTTGAAAAAGTTCGGGAGGCCATAGTGACTGCTAAAAATGACAATCAGTGCTTTCACCATTTTTTAAAAATCTGCGTTTAAATGTAATTCAAGCTACATATTGCTCACTCTGAATTCCCTGGTTCAACTAGATTCAAATAGCATTTTCTAACTTGTAAAAGGCAGTTTGCTTCCCTGATACTATAAAAAGAGCAAAAATAAAAATTCCATTATAAAAGTGAAGTTCCTTCATCACCCGGGCCATCCTTTCCGGCGGCCTAGCGTTTACTTGGGGTCTTTGGAATTGACTTCCAAAACTGGGCCCACTCCCCTCACTCTCACCCCCTTCTCATCCAGAACAGATCGGAGTATAAAAAAAATAAGAATTCTGCTTCACAATAGCGTAACTTTTTTTTTAAAGCTGTTAAGTCAACGTTAACTCTCTGATTAGCTACTAAAAACTGGAAAATCGGGAGGTCAAGAGAAAACAATTCAACTTTGATCACACGGCTGGTCTACTGCATTCGGTCGGTCTGCAGCTGCTGGGGCTGGTACTGGCCGAAGGCGGCGGCGGCGGCCGCGGCGGCAGCGGCGGCGGCCGCTGTCCCAGGTGCCGCCGCAGTGATTGGCTGCTGGACCGCGTAGCCGTAGCCCCCGGCGGTGACGTAGCCCGCCGCCGCGGGGGAGGCCGCGTACGGGTACTGGTCGTAGGCGGCGGCGGCGGCGGCGGCGGCCGCAGCGGCCGAGTACTGCGCGTACGCAGCTCCCGTGTAGTCGATGTAAGGGGTGGTGGAGGCCGCGGCGGCCGTCGGCTGCACGTGTGGAATGACCACGCCGGGCTGCACGAAGGCCTGCGGGTAGACGTAGTGGGCAGGTATCCTGTTGAGAAACGGAAAACCAAGTCAGTCCGCAGTCGTCTCCCCTCGGGACGATAGCGTGGCTTGTTCAGAGATGAGACAGACTCAAATTTAGTGGTTATTATGAGTATAGGGTTGCCACAATATCGACTTTCTGGAGGGGTCTGGTGGGGTGCTCAAAAACGAAGTCAGCCACAGAATGACGCTCCCCTCCCCGCCCAGTTTTCTTTAGTTATCATTTGAAAGCAGAGACCCCGGAGCTGAAGTTTGCAAATCAATCAGGTGCTACAGGAGTGCTAAGCACCTGAGATATTTCATCAGTGCTCTTTTAAAACTTTAGACAATTTTGCCAGGAGTTCACAAAACAACTCTTCAGCAAATAGGCACATCCTTAGCTTGGATCAGAGGCCTCCAAAGGGGATCCGGTGATCACTCCATGCCCTGATCACGATCACTCCCTTTCATGATGGGCCACTCGTATAAATTTCAACACGTGTCCATTATCATGGCAACCCTACTGGAAATTGCTATGCAGACTCAGCACACATTAATCTCTCTGCAACCTCAGTCACCCTTATTAAAAATAATGGTAAAAAAAAAAAAAAAGCAGGCGACAAAAAAAAGTTTAAAAGTTCACAAGTGTGGTAAACACAGCAGAATCACACTTCTCAAACGGACTGTAGTGCAGCTCACTCTATCACAAGAGGCTGTTGTGGGAAGCTACAGAAATGCTATTAACATTCATGGCAGTGACTCCCAAAGAGATGTGCAGCACACCACTGGTCTTTCTTTCTTTCTTTCTCTCCATAAAATTCATAAGGACACAAGGGTCAGTCAAACCTGTTTCACTATCAGGCCACTGAAGGTCAGCCAGCTTGTTTATCTCTATGCAAGACAGACAGAAGGGGTTTTGGGGAAATGATGAGGTTGAGGGAACAGGTAGGGATAGGGAAACACAACTAAATATTTCTAAAATTCATATAAACTTAAAAGTTGACATCATAGTAAGGAAACATTCTTTTGGTTTATCTATCAACTTTCCTTTTACCCTCCAAGTCAAAAATAGACTTATCAACAAATGTCTTTAAAAATCTGCCCCACTAGGAAATATTTCATACAAATCGATTCTATTATTAATTCTTCTCCTGCAAAAGTTCAAGAAAGTGAAACAAAATCCAGTACCTTTTAAATCCAGCATCTTTTAAAGTGATGCATTCAGAGATCCCATACAGGACTCCCCTGAACTTACTTAAAAGTCAATTTTGTGAAAAAACAAAATAAATCACAAGAGGCATTTTTAAAAGACCCAGGCAGCTCAGTCCTCACAGTTGAGATTCATAATGTCCATTTAAGACACTACCGTGAATATGTGATTTGTTTTCATCTTTCTTTATAATAATCTCTATTAAAACCCTCTATAGTCTAAAAATATCATGCTATTAATGCCATCTGGTTGTTGGCAAAGTCAGCTTATAAGAAATACAAGCACAAAATAACAATCTTCACATTTTAAAGCCCTCTAAACAGCAAACTTCCCATTTAGCTTTTGAAACCAGCTTTGGCTTTGCCTTTTCAGAGTTTTACTGAAAGCACTCATTATCGAACATCTATGGAAAAGATGAATTTATCACAAGAGGGGTGTGAACTTTGACCCCACTGATAAAAATACACTCCATTTTACTAGACATGTATATCTTTCTCAGTGCCAGGAGAAACAACGTCATCGTCATCAAGTGTTTCTGAGGACACTTAGAAATGTTCTTAATTGCTTGTCAGAAGCCAGACACAAGGTCATGCTCAAAACTTTTCTGTAGGTCAGGTGACTGCTCACTCACAGCGACAGGTGTGACTTTATGAAACACTGACCCAGCAGGCTGCTGTGTTCACAACGTGCAGACATGGCTAAGAGAGGCTCGGCTCATGCCAGTTTACATGTGGTGATGGACAGCAGGGGCTGCAGTGGGGCTATTTTTGATCCTGTTATGCGACAAGGGTTTCCAGCGGGTAAAATGTCTTTATAAGGCCAAAGTAAGACATCTATCAGCTACAATGGCCAGCCAGTCTGAATCTCACTGATACTGCACCATTAACCCCCGTTGTCCCAAAGTTCCAAGGATAACAACGTGATTGCTAGGTCTGTATCTTGATAAAGCTGTTAACTAAAAATGAGTTTAGCCTACAAACAGGAACGATAAATTTATGAGCATGTGTGAGAGAGTGTGTGTGTGTGTAGAATACATTAAGAGTTAGGCAGAGTTGCTTGTAGGATTCTGTCTCTGTCTCATTTGGGTTTTAATTTGATAGTGTGTCCTGAAATGAGGTGTAAAGTTCCCCAGAGTATCATAATTCCACATGCAGTCTGGCCAGGGTAGGTTGGAAAGATGTCTGGGAGGCAAATGAAATACCCGAGTCCTTTAAGACTCAGGGGAAAGGAGAACCCAGAAGGCCAGGGAAAGCCTAAAATAGTTCAGTGCAGGAAGGATGGCAGAGTCAGGCTAAGAGTTGGGTGGCATTTCTGAAGCAATTTCTGTTTTAGGAGCTCCTCTTGTAGGGATTTAAAATCGCCTTTCCACCTAGACATCTACCAATGTCCTGTCCCTCAATCAGAGATTGTGCATATCAAGTTGTTAAAAAAGCAGGAGAACAAAGCAGATACTTGAGGCAATTCTCAGAGAATAGTTACCTAGTTTCCCCTTCCTTCCTGTTTCTTCAGGTTCCTCTCTCATTGCTCTGTGACTCTGAAAGCACATCTTAACTCCTCTGTCTTCTGATCTGTCATGTCAGTCTTGATTTCAGATGCTTGCTCAGTCTATAATGCCTAACTTCATACCAAACTGACTGCAAACTTCTTAAGCTTGGACCTTAGCTTCCAACTCCAAGATATTTTTTTCCCCACTATTTCTTCCCACTTTTCCAGGTCAGCTGGACTCCTTAGTATTTCCTGAACATGGCACATACTTCTATACCCTCACCTCCACTCAAGCCAGTCCTCATTTTGTCTCAACCTGTTAAAATTCAAATCTCATGCATCCTGGCCTGTAAAACATTCAGTATTGTGCTTCTCTTTTAGCATCACACTTCTCATATGGGAAATAAGCCTAATTATCTCCAGTAGCTGTCATGATCTACATCAAGAATCTGTAATGTTGGGTACAGTAGGCACTCAATACAAGAGTTTTTAACCTCCATCACCCTTTAAAATCTAGGTCAACTTCTACCTCCTTCACAAAGTCTTTCTGGGTGGCACCAACCTGATCTCTCTCCTCCCCTTATCTGAAGTCACATGGACAACGCTTCTCAGTGCTACTTAGTTTTCTCACTAAGCTATGAGAGAAAAGAGTTGTGTCTTTTGACTAAAACTTGATACTGGAAAGAACATAGCTCTTGAGGTCAGGTAAACCATTATTCTAAACCTAGAATCAGACTATTATTTTGTAGTCCTTAGTTAGTTAACCTCTCTGTGTTTCAGTTTTCTTTTTTTTAACCAATAGAAAGGACAATTTCACATTAAAGAATTATTGTGGGAATTAAGTAATAGAATTCATGTTAACCCCTTATCAGCAGCAGATGCTCAGTGCACTTTGTGGCTATTATACCTAGTATAATGCTAACTAACATAAACTTAGTAGTTAAAGGTGTACTGAGTCAATAATGTTTAGGTATATTTCAATCGTATGTAAACTAATCTAGAGTTTTCTACTCACAGATCTATAGTCTCTCCTGTTCAAGTTTCAAAAGAAAACACTTTACATAAATATAAAATATTTATTATTGTTCAGCAAATCCACTAGTTACTATATATCCAATCACTGTGTTTCATCAAAAATTCCTTTTAAAAGTACAGTATAAACTGGGGGCCACTTAGGCACCATACAAAAATAGCTCAGTTACTAGAATTTCAAACAAGTTAAGTGAAATTAAAAATTCTCAAGCTTCTTTCCAGGCCTAAAATAAGAACATGTAGCATTCAAATAGAATTTAGGATGACCAGGTGTGATTTGTTAGGTACAGACTCTGGGAATTACAGCAGTGTTGAGAACCCCTTAAAAAAAGAAAGAAAAGGCTTGCTTGACCCATCTGGAATGCTATCTATTTAAAATAAGAATCTCAAGTTCAAACAATTTATACAAACAGTAATAATAACAATCCTTTATACAGACAGCTAATAGTAGACTGGATGAAAAACAAAGGTTATTATCAAACATGCCTGATTTCATATGTCCATGTGATACATTTTACCTGCTTGTTATTTTCCTCATGCTATTTTTTCAAAGGTCTCTATGAACTGCAATGACCAGTCCAAGTTTCTGTGTCTAGTTCCCAGGGCCCTCTACTGAAAGTCTGGTTTCTCCATTCACAGAGGTTGCCTCTGCATCTTTGCAAGGCTCAACTAATGTTCTATCATCAGACATATCCATTCTTTTTATTTGCCCAGGACATACTCATTGTCCCAAGTCATTCCCAGTCCCCACACAAGTGTTGTCCAGTTCCTCCAGCTCCTCTAGTGTCTTGTTATTCTGAATTCTTTCTTGTATTTAAAACAATGCCAAATCATTTGAAAATGAGAAATTCCCAATTGGCTTGTGTTAGTTTTGCTTCCCAAACTAAAGTGCAATCTCCTCATTTTTATATCACTCTCCCAACCTCAGTGAAAAAAAAAGAGAAACACTTGCTAATACCCATTAATTGCATTTGTTGCACACTGTTTTAAAGATTATTAGATTGTGACAAGTTCATTGTTACTTCTTAAGATGTATATTCTTTTACCCAACCTCAGTGTAATCATCATATTAGGCCAATGGGGTGGGGCATAGAAGTATTCTTTTAGACACATCAATCCATCCTTTGATGTTAGTATCCACCATTGTTTGGGTGGAGCATTGATAATTGGCTGTGGATATATGTGAAGGCCCTTTCTAATCATATGGACAGAAGGCAATCCTATGATTAAGACAAAGTAAGAGTTGGCAGTGAGAGTCAGGTATCAATGTGTTCAAGGGAATCTTGTAAAAAAAGACAATTTGACTCAAGTCGAATGATTACTTTTCTGGAACTTTTCTTAGAGACATAGGTAGATTTCTATCTATGGAGATGGATTCCAACCTGCCAGCTTATTTATACATAGAGCTATTTAGGTGCTTAGCTAGAGAAGAAACGACTGCTGATGTAAAATACTTCGCAAACAGAGAGTTAAAAAAGAAGCTTACATCTCTGGCATCAGATAGAGCAATGCTGAATCTTGTAGGATACAGAACAAACTCTAAGTGTTCAGAATAAACTGAGGTGGGACAGGATCTCTCATGAAATGGGGGCTGGGGAGAAACAGGGAGCTCAGATGAGGAGAGCTGGTAGTGACCAGAGACAGCACGGATATGAACAGGTTGTTAACTTGAGTTAGGCCTGAAAAGTAAGAGTCAGTGCTACTCTCTACAACTGTCCTACTTGTGTTAATGAAAACTGATGAGAATGGCTGAACCTTTCAATTTAGAAGACCTTAAAGTGGAGACATATTACAAAAGAAAGAACCCCGTTCCCAGAAAACTCCCAATAACACAGAAACTTAGGACATGCAAGCAATGAATCTGTATTCTCACAGAGGGAAGTCACACAATTTAGCACTCACTACAAAAATATGGTTAAGTGGAAATCACAGGCTATAGCTTAAAAGCAAGGAAAATAAAAAGGCCCTTTGCTTCCCATGGCGAAGTCAAAAGTCAACACTCCTTAACACCACCACCAAAACCAAAAACACAAAGAGCCCCTTCCCCGAGGAGAAGAAAACACTTTCACTACAGCTCTTTTCAATTAAGTAAAAAAGCACACAGTTTAGCTATCAACACCACTTCATTACTGTAATAAATAAAATAAAGCACACGGAGGTCTATTGACTATTGTGAAAAATAAAATCAACAACACCAACATCCATGCATCGTTAATCACCATCTGAGCTGTGTGTCTGAGTCTACTGGTTACAGAGTTTAATTCCAAACAGAACTATTCCACCTCTTATCACCGTATCCTTCTGATCAGTTAGCTTAATTGTATACGAGCCCTGTCAGGTTAGAAAGAGATAAATACAATTGAGTCAAGTTGAACAGTTGTAAATGGTGTTGGGACACAATTGTCTTGTACACAAGTCATACCTGGTATTTTTGTTTTGTTTTGTTAATCATAAGCTCAAATATTTGTCTGCTTTGGAGGCTGCATACTTGGTCAGATAACTTGACTCATCTAAAAATATTTATAGTATCAGCATTAAAAATACTCAAACAGATGTAGATAGGTATAACCAGGAACATTCTGTGACATGATCTGTCTATCACAAAGAGGCAGGTTCACAAATGATACCCCATTTGAAACTTAGGGGGGGATGAACGAATGAACTGACTTACCCGAAAGGTCTTTGTATAAGGGCTGGATGAAGTTGTTGAACACCAAAGGCAAAACCTAACAATAAAACATACCACAATCCCCATTTATGTACTGTTTGGCATTTACAACTCCTACATAGAAAATGCAGTCACAACTTCCATTTAGAAAATGGAAGTTTTCCTTTATTCAATACTTTAGAAAATGTATTTGAAGTCATCTTTATTAATATTATTGATTCAAAATAAAAATATTAATAGACTATAGGTGGAAGCTAAAAATTATCTGCATGGTTTAGCTGACAAAGAATAAAACTTTAGAAAATTTGACAGAGGAAAAATTTTCCTGGGATGAAACCAGAAATAACAGAACTTGATAATGAAGTTACAGGTCACAAATATTCACATGATTTTGAAGCAGAAGCTATAAAAGAGCGTAATTAGGGACATTTTGGAATGCTTTGCAAGATTATGGATTTTACAGATCACAGTACTAATAATTCACTAAAACAAACTCCCCTTTCCTTCTTTTTTGCATAGTATGCACATAAAATGTGTTAGATCTACACCTGTTTTTAATGCTTATGGGTAGTTGCACATCCACTCACCTTTTTGGCAACCTAGTTTCCTAGTAAATTCATTTGAATGGCAGTGTCAATCTCTTTGCAAAATTTCAAATGGAAAGACTTAAGAGTGAGGAGCAGAAAATTTTATCAAATTAATGTTGCTTACCCAGGAAAAATACTACCTTTGCCTAGCAGTCAACTCCCAATTATTTTAAATAAGCTAGGGCATTTTAAATAGTCTGAAAGTTCATGCTTTCATGTAGACAAAATTGTGCTCCTTTCTGGCTACTAGTAGGTATATGACTTCAAAGTAAACCACTAATACTTAAACGTCTGTTTCTTCATCGGTAACATGAGGGTCCTGGGGTATATGAACTCTTTCTAGTTCATTACTCATAATATGTGATTTAATGGCAAACATTTTCCATCCTGACACTACCGCACCCCTATGATTCTCTTGAGTGACTGACTGTTCAAGTCAGATTGTCTGCTCTGAGCACAAGGAAGCTGGCAGTAATAGGAGAGGCAAGACCAGGTAGGGAAGTATCACTAGTCGGAGTTAACATATTTGACCCAGAATCCACATGTGAATTATCAACAAGTGGCTAAAACCTGGGAAATGAGAAGCAGACATAACTCTGTATAGCAAAGGAAATATGAGTCAAGCTTAAGGCCGGTTGTGTTATATAAACTCTTTAGATCCCCCCAAATCTATTTTTGCACACAGGTACACTGCAAATCCTGAAAGGAGTGTTCACAATGTTCATTTATGCTGAAAGTCTTGGTAGAACAGCCAGTCATGGTTGATCTTGACATTTACAGATTCTCCGGGAGCAAGGGGGGTCTCTAGTGGGAGGGAGTTATAAAGGCTATTTCTTACCTGGTTGCATGATCCTTGGTTTTGCTCCCAAGTATGCCAGGTTCACGTTGGCCTTCCTGCCATCAATGATGGGGTTGGGATCCTTGCAGGCCCTTTCCGCAGCAGCCCGGTCAGCCATGGTGACCTTAGCAACAGACACACACACACACATGCATACAAAGCTCTAAATGAACCACTGAAGGAAACCAAGAATGGCAC